>LBNU01029082.1:5995-23554 GCA_014162995.1 Artemisia annua
TATATTGGAGTGTTTGACACAAACTTTCCATAAATGTGATGTGACACTTTCTTTATTAAGAAATATGAAAATGTTAAGTCTAATGTGAAATGTTAATGTAGCAAGAAAAGATTAGTTATGTAAGACTTGAACTAAAATCATGTTTTACTAAACACTAAAGTTTACATTTTGTCGTTAACAAAACTTAGCAAAGATCATAAAATATAAATAACGTTTTTAGGCGATATTTGTATTAACAAGTTAGTCTTGTGTTCCAATCATAGTTTATAAACTTCTAACTATAAAGTAAAGTGTTATCAACAAATGTTTGCTTAGCTCTAGCTATGCTTTTTTAACAGTGATAATGAATCCATAAATGATAATTATAAGCTGGCACATTGAGAAAGTACTTCAGAATCAAATATGTTAGCGATAAACGTTTGGTTTTCTATGCTTTTAAGTAGTGATGATAATTTCATAAACAATGATATGTACCTGATGTGCTAGATGGCGAGTCTAGACGTGAGAACAAAACGAAAAACGCGCCTCCCATAAATATTCCACTCTCTAGAAGCGATATCACACTTGAACACTTTAGGATCCAATTGTTGTCGCCGTCATATATAACCACCCCAAGTTGTTGCTTGGTATGAGTGTCATCCAAGGAAATTGTGCAGGTGGGCAACACATGGTCCAGTGGTTCAAGGTAATCTTGGTTCATCGTGGCGAATATCATATAATGAACTGAATTAGGGGCTCTATTGAACAACTGGATGTCGTGAACGATAGTCGCCATAAACGGCAAGTCGCCAGCATCTGCATGCCCTATTGTCAGCAATCTGCCACACAGTATACGGCAATCATCACCAAGCCGCGATCATCAGCAAGGACCTGCAATACCTTTTAAAATTAGACACACAATTTGATCAAGTCATAATGAGATTATAGTAAGACACACAATTCAGTTCAAACATGTCATAAAAATATACAAAATACATTTGCTCTAGCCCAAATTAGTAAACTGAAATCACAATCAGTTTTAAATTAAAGTCCAAACACCCCTTAAACATTTTTACCGCTACATCTCGTAGTTGGGAAATAATTGGTGATGTTGAGAGAGTTAGAGATACCTGCACAACATTTTTATAAACCAAGTCCTCTGGAATGTCAGTCATCTCGTGGGTTAATAGATGGTGAGACCGTCCACGTATATTATATAACTTATCCCTTAGCTCTTTGAGAATTACATGCTTCAGTTTTGTGAAACATGTACTATGAAAAAAAACCCCAACGTTTAACTATAATATATTATGATTTCATAGTAGTAGTAGTAAAATTTAGTAATAAATACCTATGTAGTGATTCACGTCCCTCCTTGCTGCTCTATAAAGCTGTTGTGCTCGAACACGAACATCATATTAAGACAACGCCATACGAACATTTGATAAAGACAATGTTTTGAATAATACTAATACTTACAACGAAAGAATACATAAATCCTAAAAAAGGTATGCCCATATCTTAAACATTAGATCCTCTATCTCGGAAAAGTACATGTTTGCTGAAAAATATAGTAGTTGTACAGTTGACAAATAGCACATTATACACTTGGCTATAAAATAAACATCATTTAACATGTAATTATCAAACCTTTGTGTGCAAATACATAAAATATATATAGCTTACAAAACTAAAAGATGAAATTATTATTTTGTATTGTAATTACAGGAGAATAAAGTCAGTTGAATGAGGTGAAAATGAGAAAGTATTACCCGTCTTTGCGAAGTAGGACATGCCTTAGCGAGCCATCACCCATGAACTCTGTGATAGTAGTTAATGTGCCATCAGTCCCATCTTGTACTACACCATAAAATGCCATTACATTGGGATGATGGACCTCTGAGAGAATATCATCTTCACACCAAAACTCAGTGGTCTAAATAGTAAACCAAATAATCCAACTATTTAAACGCATATCCAAACACTATCTAACCATGTTCTGTTATACAAACTTTCCTATAAAATATGTAATTACTATTTAGCAAAATGCCAAAAAAAAGGTTACATACCTCAGCAGACGTGTCATTGTGATCAGAGCTAACAATCTCGATATGACAGTTATCAACACCAGTCCACTCCAAAACCAAAAGCAAATGCTCAACAGTCCTCACACTCCAGCCAATAAATAACCCTTTATCATATAACAAAAGTTGTAAATATAAAGCACAAATAATCATCATCATAAAAAATACTCCCTACAAAAAGTAATGATTAAAAAATATGAGTAATTTATGCATACCTGATATCAGAAACTGATAGGTATTCATTAAAATCATGTTCGTGACTCGGATTGTTGTATTCATTAAAATCAGTGACGAATAATATTTTTCAGTTTTGCTTATATTTAATCTATTTGACCCATTGGCTATGTAAAAATAATATGGTTTAGCTTATGCTTATTAAACAACGCTTCCAGTGGTGGCATATACTGTAACTACATATTATGTGAGTCATGGTTCATAATATAGAAAGAGTGACAGCATGATCGCCCCACTTGTACTTGAACGGTTGATTGTCACATCTGTCCAGAAGGTTATGTTTAAATGACATGTAAATTGCAAACACTATAAAAACCAGGAACAATGTTAGTCCAGTTTTGCAATATGAAAACTATCAACTAACAGCATGTGAACTCCATTGTTCTTAACAATATATTTCTATCATATAGAGGAGGTGAAGTATATACCTCAGATACAACTTTATTTGGGCTAAAGAAGGACAATAGGTTGGTTACTTCAACATGCATATGTACAACTTCATTTGGGCTACGGAGTAAAATGAAAATTTCACAACTATAAATCATTAAAACCGTCAACAAATNTGAGAGAATATCATCTTCACACCAAAACTCAGTGGTCTAAATAGTAAACCAAATAATCCAACTATTTAAACGCATATCCAAACACTATCTAACCATGTTCTGTTATACAAACTTTCCTATCAAATATGTAATTACTATTTAGCAAAATGCCAAAAAAAAGGTTACATACCTCAGCAGACGTGTCATTGTGATCAGAGCTAACAATCTCGATATGACAGTTATCAACACCAGTCCACTCCAAAACCAAAAGCAAATGCTCAACAGTCCTCACACTCCAGCCAATAAATAACCCTTTATCATATAACAAAAGTTGTAAATATAAAGCACAAATAATCATCATCATAAAAAATACTCCCTACAAAAAAGTAATGATTAAAAATCATGTTCGTGACTCGGATTGTTGTATTCATTAAAATCAGTGACGAATAATATTTTTCAGTTTTGCTTATATTTAATCTATTTGACCGATTGGCTATGTAAAAATAATATGGTTTAGCTTATGCTTATTAAACAACGCTTCCAGTGGTGGCATATACTGTAACTACATATTATGTGAGTCATGGTTCATAATATAGAAAGAGTGACAGCATGATCGCCCCACTTGTACTTGAACGGTTGATTGTCACATCTGTCCAGAAGGTTATGTTTAAATGACATGTAAATTGCAAACACTATAAAAACCAGGAACAATGTTAGTCCAGTTTTGCAATATGAAAACTACCAACTAATAGCATGTGAACTCCATTGTTCTTAACAATATATTTCTATCATATAGAGGAGGTGAAGTATATACCTCAGATACAACTTTATTTGGGCTAAAGAAGGACAACAGGTTGGTTACTTCAACATGCATATGTACAACTTTATTTGGGCTACGGAGTAAAATGAAAATTTCACAACTATAAATCATTAAAACCGTCAACAAATAAGTAAAACAAATAAGCAAAAGACAATGAAGTATAAGGCTACCTTTTTCCCCAAACATATCACCCATGTACTCCTGCTCGAATGTAGTGGCAAATATAAAAGGTGAACCAAGAGCTACATACACCATCTAAGTGCAGCATCAGTGACTCTCACATCAACATCCTGCAAGGATATATCAAGCACTCGTTAAATACTTACAAGCCATATGTCACTACGCATACATAAACGAAGAATGTAACTAACCTGATTGATCATAAAAAAATCAAACAATCCAAAAACATAATAAAATTAATCATAATAACGTACACCTACTCATTGTATTAATTCATAGATTATCATAAAAATGCTCATCTAACCAATGAAATCATAAAAGCAATACATTCGTCATGATTCTCATACATTTAATCAAACATACCGAAAACATAGATATCGATTATTAAACCATCACATGATGACCAAATATACAATAAGAATCAGTAGAATGATATTTGAAAGAAGAAATTGAGATTGAACGAACCTGAGTCGTGGTTGATTTCAAAACTGAAATCAATAATCAAATATGTAAATCGAAACAAAAAGTATTTTCTAATTCACCAAAAGTACCATAATTTGGATTAAATTCGGGAAAAAAAACACTAAAACTAAACATTACCTGATATTGATGTTGGTTGATTAATGATGATGATGTCGGCTTCGAATAGTTTGAAGAATCGTTGGTTAGAAATTCAAGAGCGTTTTGAGATTATCGATGAATCAAGATTATCGATGAAAAAAATATTTGTTTCAGTGATTTTTGTCATTCAATGATTTAGGCTATGTTTGGCGACACGTAGCAGTAGCAGTAAGCAGTAAGCAGTTGGCAGTTGGCAGTAGCAGTAAGCTGTAAGCAGTAAGCAGTAGTTGTTTATTTAAAAAACATGTTTGGTAACGTAGCTGTAGCAGTAATTATAAAGTGTAAAATTACGAAAAAGGTCATATACACATTAAAATAAAATAAATGATTAAACAAGTGGGGTATATATGTAATTTCAGTATCTAAACGCTTGGAGCAATTCTGGAAAGCTCATTCAATAAGCATTTCATTTTGGAGCGGTTAGGATAGTTTCAACCGCTATTAGAGATGTTGCCAAACAAGCTTTTCATCTAAATGTTTACCGCTTACCGCTTGTCGCTCCTAAACGCTTCCTTAACGCTTGTTGCCAAACATGACCTTAGTGTGATTTGAAATTTCAGAATCAAATGGTATTTTTGGAAATGCCAAGTGAATTGGGGAGGCGATTTTAAGTTGAAATGGTAATGTTTAAATATCAATTAAAATTGTCAAATTTCAGTTTCAAAAACAAACCGAAATCAGTGGAAGAAAATCAAACCTTCCGTATCTGTTTATGTGTTGGTGTTTTGGAAAGGGGTGAGAAATTAAAGCATGACATGTTAGGATTGTATGCATTTAGCACAAAAACCAAGTTGCTCCATTGGTTAACACTATGTTGAATGGGAGGAAAGACCAGGGTTCGATTCCCATAAGTGTCTAATTTTTTGTTCTAATTTCGTGGTACCATGAGTTGCCAGCGTGGAGGAGACTGCCTAGTCACATGATGACTCATATTATCCAGTCAGCACTTCATGCCAAGTGTCATTTCATTCTCATGGTACAGCTTTCAAAGCATCAAGTGCAACTCATATCTTGTCTCATATATATGTAAAAGACTAGTTATAATGCCCGCGCATGCGCGGGGTTTTTCCTAATGTTTTGAATAAAGTTTTTTATATTTAAAAAAAATAAATTAATCTTTGCTTTGTTTTATTTATGGTTTTTAATTTTGCATTATACGATGAAGAGAGCGACTATGCGCAAGTATAATGTCCGTAAATGCACGAGGTTTAATAATCTTGAATAATGTATTTTTATATATTAAAACACCAAAATGTTGATTTTCTTGACTTAGACTTGAATAAACTTAATGCCACCTGATTTGAATAATGTATATATAATTTAAAATATATAAATAATTCGTATCACTTTATTTTGAATAAGATTTAAAATAAATCATAAAAATATAAGCAATCCAATAAGCTAAAATAAACCATAAAAAAGTAACTTTATTTGCCACCTCTAATGACATTCATCAACCATGTTAATTATTTAGTACACATGAAAGTATAAGCACAGATACAATGTTGCATCTTAAAAACATGAGTTTCATTGGGGATTAATATCGAACACTTGGTGGTCGTCTAACTTAAAGTGGCCAAACACACTTAAATACTAAAATCAAGCATAATCAACAATCACTTGCTATGTTAATTAGTTGATAGCATATTCCAGGTGACTAAGTTACCTCTTGTTTGTGATTCGTGAGATGTTTTTTTTATTGACATGATCTATATGAATAGAATGTATTGAGATTTTAGGATTAGATAAAGGACTATCAATACACCAATTGGTCCCCCAATTAAAAACATCTGAGAATTAAAATTAACCTCACCTAATTCAATTGTTTCATCACCTGGCCCTGTTGCATCACCTGCGAGGCTGCGAGTAATTCAACATCAAATTTTAAATCGACAACCTGGTTGGATTTGGTAAAAAAGGAGATGGCATTCTTTTTGTTTATTATGTGTTAGGAATAATTTGGCAAGCAATAAGCACTTAAATAATACAATTCAAGTGTACCATCTTCTTTCATGCTACTGGTGATGGACGGAACAGGAGTCCTTGTTTTTTAACTCTGTTTTGTTTTTTCTTAATTTTCAGTTTTGACCCCTAAGTCTTGTAAATGACCCCGCGTTTTTAAATTTTTAACCTTTTATAGTTCTAACACATATATTTTTAAATCAAATTTTCTTAAAAACCGAATTTACAAATACTATTGCCAAAATAAGGAAGTATTTAGGATTATTTAATCTAAAAAAATCAAATTATTTAAAATAAATAAATAATAATTAAAAAAATATTGCCTGATAAGGGAAGGTTGAGTTTTTTGAATGAAAAAATCCTCACTTGGGGTTTTGTTTTATTATATAAAAGATTATGCTATATTTTTTTAATTAGACGGAAAATATAGGCATCAAATTGAAAAAGAAAGACAAAAAAAAACAACATTAAATATCACACGACAACAATAACATCAAACGGCATTTAGGTATGTTTGGTAAAATTAACTATAAGTTGATTACCTTAATACTTTTTGTTTATTAAAGTTGTTTGGTAAAATAGTTATAGCTATAATTATAAAGTGTAAATGACATAAATAGACATGCAAATTGGAAGCAATTCACAAATATTTTTCCTGGTGAACCTTTTAAGCCATCAAGGGTATAGGAGTTAGTTGTAGTGTTTGTCACAAAACTCCCTTATCGCCTCTTCCGGCATGGAGCAGGAGGGACGGTTTTCCTGCCCTTTGCTCTTCTCCTTCCTAGAGGTGTTTTGGACCGTGGAGTATTCTTGGGTGGGAGAAGAGACGTTCGTCTGGTTACTCATATGGTAAAATCGATTTTTGAAACGCAGTTATGTCACTGTTCCCACGGATGGCACCAACTTGTTAGTACAAAACTTGGTCTCAATGCAAGAGCTAGTTTAAGCAAGCTTTCGATGGGGCGAATCTTGAACTAAGTGAACGTTTCTTGGAATAGATCTGCTAAGAAAGAAAACACCGTTAGTCTCACCGCGGAAGGGGGCTTCTGCGGTCAACCTCGGGTGTGAGACTAAGTAAGTGTAAAGAGAGAATATATGTGTGTTTGTTGTGAGAGAGAGCATACCGTTGGGAACAGTAGACGTTCCCTTTTTATAGGTGGACCTTACTTGTCGGGACCTGGGGATCACGGGTCATGATAATGACGCTTTTGGAAGGCAAACCCTTTGTTCTCCTATTATGTTGATAGTGTCGTTTTTGGATGGCAACTACGGTGTTGCCATTTTTGGGGACTTCATGAACCAGTATTGTGACCCCAGGTAATATTCCTTACTCTTTTGGTTGAGCCGTGGTCTAGACCTGTTAGGGACATTCCGGACTTGGAATTACTCCGTGGTTAGGAGTATTCTCCTTGTTCCGGTCCGGCCTTCTTGGGCCGGTGTGGTCATCGTCCGTCCTGCCTTAGGTCTTGGATTATTGTGTTTGGTTTGTTCGACCCGGGCCTTTGTGGGTCCGTGAGTACTATACGTAATCGGTATGTGTTGTCATAGTTTTAAGGTTTTATATTCAACTACCAATCTTTTACTTTTGCCTATTGATTGCTGAAATATGTCGTTGATCCATTTATAGGGATGTGTTCACGGTTCAGTTCTGATGGTCATTTATTTTGCAAGCAAAACGAGATCCATAACATTTTTGAATTTTTATCGAGATGCGCTTTATTGATCCAGCATTTTTGTAGCTTCGCCACTGTGGCTTGATCTTTCAATAAGGAGTAAGAGCAATTACTTCAAAAGTGCAAAAAAAGGATATGCAATTGGTGTGATCCTTACAATTGTTGTCATGAATTGGTTTCAGGCTGCACTTGTCAATAACTATATTTGCAATTGCTATAAAACTACTTAGTTCCCGGGTTTAAAGTTGTTTTCATAGTGCCCATTCTAATTATATAAAACATTGGTCAACCGTTTTAATGTGGTATAACTTTGTGCACCTTTACTCAAAGTTCTAAGAGTTGTGGCTTCCTTTTTTAGGAAACATTTTTCCATATCTAATTTGTGTTACTCTTTTCTGCAGGGCAAACAGGATTGACTTACGATCGAGATGTTTATTTGCCACGTCAAAGGCGGTCTGCAAAATTCCAAATGCTAATGTGCCAGACAAAATTCTAGACCACGAGTAAGCACCATGCTTTTATTCGTTGTTTTAACTGTATGTATGGATTAACTATATCAAGATCTTATTCTAATATCATACGATGAAAGAGTATATAATCTTCACCAAGTACAAATTTATTTGAAACCATAAAACATAAGTCATAAGTGTAGCATTGCCCTATTTTTGGCACATTTCGGATATGATATGTTTACCGTGCAATGATCAATGACGTGAAACAACGCCCCACCGCAACGCGGCGGCCGACGCCCACCTCTTTTAGTCATATTTTATGTTGTCACAGAAACATTTTATCTATCTACCGTTCTAACATCTTATTGCTGCTTAAATCCCACTGCCAAAGACCGGAGCAACATCATAAACATTCATATTACACATGGCAGCCAAGGTTACTCAGATGTCTAACATGCATCCAACAAATGCCACATGTAACTGATGACGGTTTGCGTATTAAGAATTTGTACACGTCCAATACAATGGTAGTGAGTTGCTCAATTCTAACGTTAGCAAAGACGACATTATGCTAATTTGAGATAGTACATAACCTCAACTGTTACTATATGTAAATGCCTATTAGTTTAATTTTTCGAACCACTATAACTTCTTTACCATCGACGCTCGCACAAACAAGCATACCTGACCAAATCTTTTGGTATTATGTTATTATATTAGTTGCTCAATAATATGCTATTACTTTCCGCTGCAACGCGGAGTTATCTACACCTCGTGTAGAACAGACTGAAAACCAAATATTTACTACCATATAATCGAATAGCTTTTCACCACATACCCGAAACAGCAAAATCAAGAGTCCAAGAAATAATTTACAACCACATACTCAAAATAACTTTCCATAGGTTCATACCACCACTTTGAAACATGAACTATCCAACATATGACCTGTTTACACAAAATAGAGATAAACTAAACCAAAGTTTTTAAACCATACCAAGAAATTCAAAAAGAGAGACGGTGTCCGTCATCTAGGGATGGATGATGAAGAAACAAAACTCATCACATCCTACATTTGGAAATTAAGAACCAAGACAGACAACTGCTCTTAAAACCCTTTACTTGAACTTTTCAAGGGAGAGTACAGTCAACTTAAAAGGGCCAAACTTCACACCTCTACCAAAAACGGACAAGCAAAGCAAGACACCAACAAAGAAAGCGACTTTAATAAGAGCACGAGCAGATCTGTTGGAAATCAGGGGCTTAACCAACTCACTATCCTTTTTGTCATGGATCAAAGCCTTGTAAAAAGAAAAAGAAACAAAAAAAACAAATATAAACTATTTAAGAGATCAATTATAATATATAAGGATAATAGCTACTAAACTTTTTAAAAAAAAATAAAAAAAATAATAATAATAATAATAATAAAAAAAAAATAAAAAAATAAAAAAATAAATAGTACCTTCTCACTTGTAGATGGAGGAACCGGAAGTGGAACATAGTAAATTTTCATGTCATCATCAGACTCATGGGCAGGTGTGTTAGGTTTGCAGCATGAACACTTAGACTTTATGCTGATAAGCAGTCCAGGGCCCCTGTTAAGGTTTTATGTATAGGCAAAATATATCATCAAACTATTCAAAATAAAGATTTAGGTAATAAAAATAAAGTAATCATTGGAGAAAACCTTAAACAATATATATGTTAAATATTCAAAATAAGTTTTAGATAACAGAATATATAAATCGATCTTTAGAAGAAGAAAAAAACTTAAACAATATGTAAGACATAGACAGCAAAATGAAGGTTTAGAAATTAGATACAAAGAGATCTTTAAAAAAAATATTCTTAAAGAATTTCTAAGCTATTTGGTTTGTTAACCAGAACCCTAATGGGTATGAATACTGGGTGGAATAGGAATTGGTATGTGTTCTGTATATCATTTTCAATACCATCATTTTGGTTTATTATAGGGTTTAAAACTTTAGATATTACATTTCCACGGCAAAATGGGTTTTAGACTTCACAAATAGAAGAAAACAAATTACTATTCGAGCGATGTTGTTCACTTTTAGTCCCAACAACTCGTAACTTCATATTTTCAACCAGGAAGGAAATGATTACTTACTAGTACAAAATTGCTAAAGGGAAAAAAATGAAAATACACATAAAAGTAACACAAGATGCAGAAGTCAGAATCCAAAAAATTCTCATTATCTCATTCTCTTCACCTCACTGTAACAAAAAGAAAAATTAAAAGAAAGGCAAAACAGAGGTGACGAGGTGAAAAGAAGATATTGGACCACGGTGTCGAGGTGAGAGGCAGATCTTACAAACCTCAATATGTATAAGAAACAACTTTATAACAACGAAAGAACAAGAAGTTATTTGATTAACATAATCAAACATCTCAGAAATTGAAGAAGAATAACAGAGTGATTGGAAATTATTTGAGAGAATGAGAGAAAAAGAGAAGAAAAAAGGAGTAGATACTCAAAACCAACCTACTTCATAAGGAATAGGTCTACTACACATTTTGAAACACATTCATTCCTACTATATTGAACCAAACAAGCTTTTCCAGGAATGATTACATTCCAAACCCCTAAAACATATTAGCTGTGCATTACTTCAAGCCCATTGGGTTTATGCTAAATAAACAAGCAAACTATTTAAAATGAAGTTTAGGGGGTGTTTGTTTAAGCTTATGTTGCGGGCTTATGGCTTATTTGGTTTTCGACTCATGTTTCATAAGCTCACTTTTTGTGGCTTATTTTGAAACTTTTTAGCTTATATAAACATTATGACATGATAAGCTTATATACGTCAAAAAATTTCAAAATAAGCCACAAAATGTACACTTATGAAACATAAGCCGTAAACAAAATAAGCCATAAGCCTGCTATATAAGCTTAAACAAACACCCTCTTAGATAACAGCAAAGAGATCTTTAGAAAAACAAAAATACTTGAAACAATTTCTAAGCTTCTATATCTATGTTAAATAACAACCAAACTATTCAAAATGAAGTTTTAGATAATAGACATACAAAAAAGATTCTTAGAAAAAGCATAAACAATCATATAAATCAGTAAACCGTTTGGTTAGTGCTTTTAAAGAAAAAATATGACTTTTACCATGAATACTAATGTTTGGTTTCTTTTGGAAAAGAAAATATAAGGACTTATAGCAAAAAAATAGGGATCTTCAAATCCCAACTTGATGACCACCTTTTCATTTCATCCTACTAAATTGTGGGCCCTCTATTATTTTCATCCACTTGTTTTTTTAATTTCAACCTTTTAAATGTTTTTTAATTTTAAAAATAGCTTATTTTAAAATTTTAAAATACATATTTTTCTCTATCCTCATTTAATTTAAACCCCAAATTCAAATCCAAATTTTTAACTTTATATCCAAATCCTAATCCTAATCATAAACCCACCTACAAACCAAACGGGCTAGGGATTTTTGTGGATATAGACCATTTAAAAAGTAATAATATTAAGGGATTTTTGTGGATATAGACCATTTAAGGGATTTTTGTGGGTCCCATCTAAAAAGTAATAATATTAAATAGCATCCCTTAGCTAAGGGGAAAAAAGAAACACCCCCTAACTTACCGTGGGTTGTTGTTGTCCATCTTGTTGTTTGAGCAAGCCAGAATGCTGAAAAACACAATAAATACACACTCAAAACATAAACACTTGAAGAATTTAATGAAAACAAACAGTTACAGAACAGCCATACAATGATACTTACGGAACACACTTAGGAAATGATTTTGTTCCTAAACCCTTAACATGAAAGGGCTTAGGATTGAAAGAAACCTTGGTCAAATTCATAGCCATTTTCAGAAAAAGTGAGTGTTTGTGTGTGTGTGTGTTTTTTTTTTTTTTTTTTTGGATACTTGGTGTGATAAAGTAGAAAACAAATGAAGATATCTATAGAGCAAGATCAAGTTAAACATAGTAAAGTTGTGTTAAAAAAAGGGTTGACAGAAATATACCGTAAGAAGCAAAAACAAGCCTCTGCTCCACATTCTGTTAACTACATCTAAAATGGCAATGCGTGTTCTCAACTTTCCAGTTTTCTCGCTGTGCATATAAGACAAAATATGAAATGAGACTGAGTTTTAAATCATTATTATATTTTATTTAACAATAATAGATTCGCTAAGAAACATAAATCACTCTTCGGATTAAAACAGAAAACAAACAAGAAATTAAAAGGCACCTGACATCATATCGTGAAGGCACATTCAAATTTTATCGATTGATTTGTTTAATTGGAACCAGGGTTTGGAATTGGGGGTGATTATACATAGTACGAGAAAAGAGAGATTCAGTGGTTTTTTTTTTTTTTTTTTTTTTTTTTAGAAGAGATTCATGTGCAGATGTGGGCTCTGTACTTTTGAAACACGACTTTTACATAAACTACACTTTTGGTCCTTAATCTTTGTAAATAGTTAAAAGAAAAAAGTTTTTATGTTATAGATAGCATGTTGGTGTATGACTAGTTGACTACCTAGTTTAGGGCTGAACAAATCCACCCGAAAACCAACCCGAACCGCTAAATCGATCGAAACCGGACCAAACTGAAGTGAACCGACCTTTTTTCAGTTTGGTTTCACTTTTGTATATTTATTTTGGTTTTTTTGGGTTTCGGTTCGATTTGGTTTTTATCGGTTTTTTCGGTTCGAAACCCGAAAACCGACCGGAACCGAGTTATTCGGTTCGGTTTTGGTTTTGATATCTATTTCTTGGTTCGGCTTTTGGTTTGGCTTTTTTCCTTTTTCGGTTTTCGGTTTTTGTCGGTTCGGGTCGGTTTGACCCGATGCTCACCCCTAACCTAGTTATATACCCCGTGTGCTTGGTCGGGTTTTAATGATTATCCGAATTCGTTGTCGACCATAACCTCTTCGGCAAACACGATAATCCCCAAAACTGAATCTCCTCTGGTGGTAAATGATTTTAGACCTATTAGTCTGATCGGCATTTTGTATAAGATCATAGCTAAAATCATAGCTTGTCGCATTGCTTTGATTATTGATGACATTGTCGATCCGGTGCAATCGGCTTTTATTAAGAATCGACAGATTTTAGACGGTCCTATGATTTTGAATGAGGTGGTTCACACTCTTAAAAGGAAGAAGAAAAAAGCGATGATTTTCAAGGAGGACATTGCGAAGGCTTATGATACTCTTAGTTGGGATTATCTCATCTCAGTAATCAAGTTAATGGGGCTTGGTAATAAATGTGTGAGGTGGATTAAAGCATGTCTTGAATCTGCTAGATCTTCTGTTCTTGTTAATGGAAGTTCTTCTATGGAATTTCAGTTAAAACGTGGACTTCGGCAAGGAGATCCTCTTGCTCCTTTTCTTTTTATTTTAGCTATGGAAGGCTTCCATATTGCTATGGAGGATGCGATAGAGGCTAAGAAATTCTCTGGTATTAATATTGGTGATATATGTCTTTCGCATCTCATTTATGCGGATGATGTTATTGTTTTGGGCGAATGGTCTCAATCTAACTTGGTAAACATTCTTGATATTTTTAATTGCTTGTACTTAGCTTCGGGCTTGCAAATTAGTGTTATGAAATCCAAGCTTTATGGTGTTGGTGTTACGGGAACAGAATTAAATCACTTTGCTGATCTGGCAGGCTGTAAGGGAGAAAAACTTCTGTTTATGTACCTCGATCTCCCTATTGGTGCTAAAATGTCCCGGGTTATTTCGTGGCAACCTGTTATTGATAAATTTACTAAAAGATTGTCTAAATGGAGAGCTAATTGTCTCTCGATTGGAGGTCGATCGGTCCTTATTACAGCAGCTCTTGGCTCGCTCCCTACTTACTATCTTTCTCTATATCGAATGCCTCAAACGGTTTGTAATAAACTGGAAGCTATGCGATCTAAATTCTTTTGGGGGGCCGAAGATACGAATAGGAAAATACATTGGGTTAAATGGGATTTGGTTTTTGGCTAGCAAAGATCGTGGAGGTCTCGGGTTTGGTAGTCTACATTCGCTTAACTTGGCTCTTTTATATAAATGGAGGTGGAGATTTCACAATTACCCTAATGCTTTATGGACTAAAATTATAAAAAAATTTGTATCCTTTTTCTCGAGAAGCACAAGGTTGGGTCCAGGTAAGGAAACATGTTGGGCCTTGGAATAATATTATACAAATTGTGTCGGATCTTCATAATGCAGGTTCGGTTCCCAGCTCTTCTTTGAAAAGGAAGATTGGAGATGGAATGAGTACTTTATTTTGGCATGATGTCTGGATTAATGATACCCCATTGGCGCAACAATTTCCTCGCCTTTTCTTACTAGAAGAGTTCAAAAATGTTGTGGTTGGGGATCGTTGGAATGGTTCGAGTTTCTCTTGGAATTGGAGATGTCCCTTACGTGGAGGTATTGAAGATGATCAATATAATAGGATTTGTGATATTGTCAAGCAGGTTACTATTGTTCAATCTGACGATTCTTGGAGATGGTGTTGTGATACAATGGATTCGTTTTCGATTAACGGGTTACGTAAACACCTTGATTGTTTAACTTTACCTAGTCATTACCTAGCGACTAGGTGGAATAAGATAGTTCCTCGAAAGGTTAATATTCATGTGTGGAGACTGATTAAGGATCATTTGCCTACCCGTTTTAACTTATGGTTTCGTGGTATCAACAATGTCTCTCTTATATGCCCTATGTGTAGTAATGGTTTGGAATCTATCTATCATACGATGTTTGAATGCATTTGTTGACATAAATAATGCATAAAAACGTTATTTATATTTATCGATATCTCTACGTTTTGATGATCACAAAATGTAAAATCATTAAACGTAAGATTACTATGTAAACAAGTATTAAGCTAGTTTATATATGACGGGTGTACTTCCTAACAAGTCGTAGGGAGTGCGTTCAATTCCTATACTCTATAAGCTTCCTTACCTCACTCTATGACGATACGTCAAGCCATCTATCATGAGCCACGATAGCAACCTATGCATGAAATATACCTTAAAATGATAATGCAAATACGATTCACGTTTCTAAAGACGTTCAAGGCTGTTACCATATACGGAGATTAGCCAGTTTTCTCTAGTCTAACGTAAGATGAACATTCACCCAAATACAATCACAAAACATACACATCACATGATAATCAATAGTTAGGTTTCATTAGATCTAAAGCCAAACACAAAGTAAATTAGCCTAACATGTTACAAAGAAGACAAGTACAAGCAAAATAATCCACAACACACATAGACATATTGTATGAATAAAAGAGCTTATCTTGGATTAAAGCAGTGCAAGTTAGAGGGGTTAGGGATATCCCTCTAAGGTCGCTAATGAGACACGTATAAGAGTTTAAACCCTAAAGTTCTCCACCCAAAAAATTTGACTTATGAGTTTCCAATAGGTTTATATCAAATAAAGAAAAATCGTTCTATATATATAGGAACGGCGGGCTGACGGCGTCAACCCAATAGGTGACGTCGTCAGCTCGGCGGATTAGGGTTCCAGACGGCCTCAGTTGACTGGTCATGATTGCTGGTTCCGATCTGACGGCCTTGGGTTGATCGGCGTGCACCGAATTTGGCACTACGAACTCTCTGGCGCGTCACGAGTATTTTCCAATTCTGGACTCACTTGTTCCTGACGGCGTCACTTGTAGAGTGTGACGGTGTCACTTCAGTAATCTTCAAGGTTTTTGAGTTTTTGTTGTTTTCCGCACTTTTTCACTCCAAAAACGCCCGGAAAAATCTTCTTTTGTGATTTTCCTTTCAAAAGTACCTAAAATGAGAAAGAAACGACTTTGGGGTGAATCCAAACACAAAAACCATACGAATTTAGGACTTCAACCGACCCCCTAAAAACGTAACATTTTTCGTCCTCATCATGTTGCAACACGCACTACGTTTTACCTCTCGAGGGATCTCGAAAAGCTTGCAATCCCCACCAGGCAGTGTACCTCACCGATGTAGTATAGTGTAGTGGCAAGTACCGGGGGATTGATCGTTCTCTCGCAGGGAATAGTGTTCGTTAGGCTAAAGGCTACTCTAATCTAGGTCTAAGGGTGGAGGAAGATTCTTTTTGTATTTTTATATTTTATGAAAGCAGTAAAATCTCTGGTTTTGGAGGATAGGGCGGAATTAGTTGCTAGTCAACTAACCCAAGTTATCTACTTCTAAGCTACTTATATTTTTGTATTTTTTTGGTTTTGAAGAAAATCAGTGGTGGAGAATAGTGTTTACTTAGATTTCATTACTCCCTAACTATCTTTTACCATGTAATTAGTATGTTGAGTTTGCNNGAGTCTCATAAGACTAAGTATTCTATTCACCCAGGATCTGATAAGATGTATCAGGATGTGAAGAAGTTGTATTGGTGGCCCAATATGAAGGCTGAGATTGCTGATTATGTTCGTAAGTGTCTTACCTGTGCCAAGGTAAAGGCCGAACATCAGAAACCGTCTGGTTTGCTAGAGCAACCTGAGATCCCAGAATGGAAATGGGAGAGGATTACGATGGATTTTGTCACTAAGTTACCTAAGACTTCTGTTGGATTCGATGCTATTTGGGTAATAGTAGATCGATTGACGAAATCTGCTCACTTTTTGCCGATTAAGGAGAACTATAGTATGGATAAGCTGACTAGACTCTACGTGAAAAAGATAGTCTCTCGACATGGAGCACCTGTGTCTATCATATCCGATAGGGATAGCAGGTTTACCTCGAAGTTTTGGCAGTCACTTCAGAACTCGTTTGGAACACAACTTGATATGAGTACCGCTTACCATCCACAAACCGATGGTCAAAGCAAGAGAACCATTCAGACTTTGGAAGATATGCTACGTGCGTGTGTGATAGATTTCGGAAATGGATGGGATATCCATTTGCCTTTAGTTGAGTTTTCCTACAACAATAGTTATCATGCGAGTATTAAAGCCGCACCGTTCGAAGCACTTTATGGTCGAAAGTGTCGTTCACCCATTTGTTGGG
>LBNU01029083.1:0-14342 GCA_014162995.1 Artemisia annua
GTCTTGAGGCAAATGAGTAACCTTTCGACTCTGGAGCACGAGACCCCTTGGTCGAAGTAGTCACGGCGAATTCGACCACAACTTGTTAATCCATTAAGTTCATTTTCTTGTTCAATGGCGTAAGCGGGTAAGGATTGTTCTTTTGCACCCTCATCTGGTTGTGTTCGAATGTTTCTTGTTGTTTGTTTATACAGAGTGTGGGCAGAGATGGGGGGGGTATTGGATATACAGAAACTTAGCGTTAGATAAATTGTTAATGGAGAAACTAAGCCAGTTAGCGATAATTTTAATGGAGAAACTAGATCGTTAAGCCTTGGGGTTGAGAGAGCGTGAAACTTTAAGTTAACATCATACAAGACCATACGCGAAATTAACTTACATAAAGCAACACACGGGGGATACGGAGGTGAGATCAAAGGCATTATGGGCGCGGTATCGTTCCAGAATGGGTTTTTACTCAAGTAACCGGAACGTTGAAGGAGGTATTGAATGGGCCAAGCATGATGGGCGTTCTCTGGGTGACACGTTAATGCGTCTATCAATACGACATCTGGCTCCGACGGGTGTAGGCTGCAAATTCAAGAAATGTCATGAAGTATTACGTTGAGCATTCAGAGATCTCAATACCGTGGACCAGCGGGGGGGGGGGTTAGCTCGTTTATTTCTCTTGGTACGTGGGAGGACTGGCTGATTGGTTCATGAATCTTTCGTGTTACGACCTGTCCAGAAACGCCTTTCCATCGCATGGAACTCGGCAGAGATGAAGACTTTTGCCAGCATATCGGTAGCAAGTTTCTTCTTCAATTCGTCCAACGATTTGCATGTGAATTTTGTTTAGAAAGGTGAAGTGGCGTGGTTTCTAGAAAGTGAAGTGGGTGTGAAAAATTGTGAGTGAAATGTAGCTAGGTTTATAGGGTGTATTAAGAGTTTAAATTGCAAAATTTGAACATGTGGAGCGGGATAATTTAAATTTAGCAGGAGTGCGAGTTGTTGCAGCGGTTTAACTTTTAAATTTCAATTCAAATATAAAAAGAAACAAAAGAGAGAGGGTGTGGGTAACATTTAACTAGTAAACGTGAGCGAAATTTCAAATTAAATCAAGAATGGCGGTTAAACGGTTGATTTCAAAATTCAATTCGAATTAGCGGTGATATGTTTTGATTCAATATGTCAAATCAGCACCCGTAAAATACCCATTCCCAGTTGCATTAAAAAACACACACAAATCACTACACGAACCACAATTTCATCTCTCAAGGACCAATGGTAATACAATTCACCAAATTAAATGTTCAGAATACATACACCCCTCGCTGAGGTGTGTGCGGCGGTTTTCCAGGAGTGATTCACAATCGACAAACAACAAGTCAACCGCAAGATTTGTTCCAGTTTTCCGTATTGACACTCACCAAAACACGGCACCGAGGGCGTGTGTTCGGAGGCGTGGGTAGACGACAATCCCACCGCAGGGGCGGGACCCGCAAGCAAAACAATCCACCACCATCGGGGCTTGACTGGAGATGAACTGTGACGAGCCAAGACATGCAGGAGTTGCTTGAGGGTTCAGGCTGAGAAGAAGTGGGAGGAGAGAGGAGTAGTGAGGAGTATGTTAGTCTAACGGCTCGGAGAGAAAGCTCGTTGTGCATATCGGAGGGAGTGCGCAGGCGGGATGAGGGGTTGCCGGTGTGTCAACTTCAGTGATGCGATTCGAGTGCTTCAATGTGACGAGGGCTGGGTCTCGATGACTTCGTTTACTATTTCGTAGTTTGTAGTGTTTCATTATCGTAGTTACTGTTTAATTATCGGTATTTTATGTTTAATGTTTTGGCTGTAGTTTTTGTTAGTTTGTTAATGTATGTTTAAATTTTAGTTATTATATAGTAAGTTGTGTTTGTTAAGTATTAAATGAATATTGGATTTAGTTGAGGGCGTGAATTGAAAATAGTTGAGTTAATGTGTGTAAAGCTGTGAGTTGATTGTGGTTTATTGATGGTGGGTGTTGAGTTATTGTGTTTAGAGAGCGGTGGGGTGGCTGGGAGGTGTAGGGGTTATTGTATAAGCCATGTTACCATTGGGTGTGCTCTTACAATTGATATGAAGCCCAGTTTACTACGAATTATTATGAAAATATCGTCTATACTGATATTTCTTTTCGACAAAAGTGAGCTTAGTGCTAGAGTACCTTTACCAGTTCGCCATAAAAGATCATGAAATTATGACGATTGTGATTTATGAACATGAAATTATGACATGGCTGTCATGGCACACAAGGTGATGATCAGGGGCGTAGGCATGAATTTGTTTTTGGGGGGGCCAAAAAAAATAAAAGACGTTAGCAAGTGCTAAAAAACATCATAATATATAATTATGTAAAATGTTGCAACAAATTTGTTAATTTAGTGCTTTATTTGCACACGTCGCTCATCCGCATCATAAAAATCATCTAAAAGTGAATCTAAACTGTTAAGGATTATTTATTTAGCCAATCAAGTTTTGTAAAGTATTTATGAAAGAATTAATAAGGGGCGATGGATCAGTTGTACAACAATTAATAATCCTACATGGACTTTATCAGTAGATGAGGTGGACCAGAAAGAAAATATTAGTTACACTTTAAAACATTGGGTTTTTTACATAATAACTATGTACAAATTTTAGGGCATTATGGGTGGGCCATGGCCCACCTTACCCCCAACATAGCTCCGCCGTGGTGATAATGAGCTTTACAAACACATAAGCAAAAATATCACCACAAACCTCAAGCAAAACTCGTATTGACATTATTTTTCTTGTGATTTAAGCAGCAGCAATGTTTTGAAACATTAGTTGACCTTGCCTGTTCTACTGGTTGAACCCAAAAACAGCTACGTCATAGAAAACCAGTTTGGGAAAAACAATACATAGTACCAGTATATGAATCAGTTACAGTGGAGCACATTGGTTTAATACATTTGTCATGTTGCCTTAATTTCCAGCATATTTTACACAATTGAATCGTTAGAGATAAACGTGTCTCCTCTAATTTCTACAAACATATGGTGGCTTAATTTATACTCGTTTCGGAAGACCAACGAGACCTGTAGTTGTTAAGTTTTAGGCTATTTTTGGCAAAAGTAGCTGTGAGCAGTAGCCACAGCTCACTGCTCACCGCTCACCGCTTCATAAAAAAGCATTGGAAAAATGAGCTTTTCTAAAAAATAGCAAAGCTCACAGCTCTCATGCCAAACGAACACTAAAAATCAAAAAGCTCATTGCTCACCGCCCATCGCCCCAAAAAGCTCCGAAAAACTTTGCGCCAAACATAGCCTATAGTACTTGTTTTAGTCATATATGACATGGTAATTTAATAATTTATTGGTTCTCGTATACAAATACACTAATTATTTAGCACATCTCATTGTGCCTAGTCTTTAAATCAAGGCCATAGAATAGTCGTCGGGTATCATTTTCTTACTACAAACGTACATTTGACCGGTTAAAGGAAAGCTTTAGAAAAATAAGTCGTGGGTTCAATCTCAACTTCTAGTTAATGTCACTAGAACATATGCTCATTACTTGGGGCTTGGGCTAGGTTCTTAAAAATAATCCACCAACATATAAAACGGTGCACGAGGTCATGTTTTCTTGTTGATTTACGAAGAACATAGAATTGTATATGTTTATTGCATTTTTGAATACACAAGATCAAAAGGATAACAGGCAAAGGCAACAAAGGAAAAATGATACTCACTAAAAGATACTCCCTTCATCCCATATTAAGTGTCCACAATGGAATCTTGGGCTCAAATTAAGTGTCTATTTGTACCTTTCAACCAATAAAATGAGACTTTAGTGGGCAAATATAATATTTGATTGGTAGAGAGTGTACTTAGTGGAATCTGTTAAAACTTTGTGCATTTGGTAAGTGGACACTTAATATAGGACGGATGGAGTACTCACTTTAAGGTCTATTTTCAATTAGGGTATTCAACTTTTTTCTAACACAAAAAGCCAACGATGTTTTTTTATAGCCGATTTGGGTTAATTCGTTAAGTCATTAACGACATTTCGTTGTGTATCTTTTACCTAATGCAAGCTTGCATACATTTCACTCAATATTGTTTGTATTTTTATTTTATTTTTTAACTTTCAAGGTGTCGGGGTCATGGATAGGGTTATCGGTTAAAAAACGAAAAACTTAAATCGGCTAAAAAAAAGTTGTTAATGAGTTAACGAGATATTTAACGAATTAACCAAGTCGGCTAAAAAAAAACTTTGCTTCTTTTTCGTGTCAAAATAGAAATTGAGTACACTGAAAAAATAGAACCTAAGTCGAATGTCGTTTTATGTCACTTGAGAACCAAAGTTGAATATCGTTTTATGTCACTTGAGAACCAATGTTGAATATCGTTTTGTCATTTGACCGACAACAAAATATGACGGTGGCAGCCTTTGCATAGAAAGACCACACACAACTTTATTCTTGTAATAATTTTCAAGCAATTAACAAACATGCCAAATGTACTCCGTACTACTTTAACATATGAATCTTTGTCGTGCCTTGACGAAAATATCTTCTCAATATGCCAAATGCTGTACATTACTAGTAACAAATCACGACGGGACATTGTGCATATCTAACTTAATGTCGTCTAGTAATGAACTTGCAGGGTTCACAATCATCCCTCGATCCTAAATCTAGAAAAAGTTTCATCTTAAAGCATTTAACAAGCTCACGGGACTTATGCTGAATGTAATGAGACCACACCAAAACCAAATCACATTAGCGTCACTTCAGCTTTATCTCTTCTAGATCAAACCAAGACCAAACACTCGTAGTAAGGGAACCACACTCACAACCAAAAACATACCACACAAAATTAAATAAAAAAACACACACACACGCCCAAACCAAACCATTTCATTCGGTCCACAAGTAGACCAAAACATTTGATTAGGGGGAAGGGGACGCATTGGGTTTGGTTGAGGACCTTGAGGTAGAGGGGGGATCGAACAAAATGGAGTAGGACCAACCGAATGGTCGGGTCTAATTACGTTAACAAGTTTAAAAATGAAGCCCGGTTTACTACGAATCATTATGAAAATATTGTTTACAGTGATATTTCTTTTCGACAAAAGTGAGCTTACAAATTTTGGTTCAGTGCTAGAGTACCTTTACCAATACGCCATAAACAACATTGATGATTATGAACATGAAATTATGACATGGTACACTAGGTGACGAGCTTAACAAACACATAAGTAAAAGAATCACCATATAACTTCAAGCAAAACTCGCATTGACATTTTTTTCTTGTGATTTAACTTTTAAGCAGCATCAATGTTTTGAAACATTAGTTGACCTTGCCGGTTCCACCGGTTGAACCGAGAAACAGTTACATCATCGGAAGCCAGTTTTGAAAACAAAACCGGTTTGTGAACCTCCGGTTAAACCGGAAATAGAGAGCTCTACAAGGTCGATTAAAAACCCGCTTTTTAAAATATTGTTAGGCAGACAAAAACTACATGCACGCATGTCAGATAGGCCTAATATTATACGTATCTCTTAATTGGAGTCAGTGTTATTGCTAATAGATGAAAAGCTTGTTTATTGCATTAAAAGCTAGCTATCCTTAGATACATTTCTTGTTCTGAAAGCAAAAATACAAGTAATTAGCAACATATTATTTCAGTCATTCCTTGTCATATTAATAACTTAAATAAGAATTACCAAAATCATTCGACTACAACAACGTTATAAACATCATTTAACTTTGAACATCCGTTGCACTAATAACAGAGCCACGTCAACATTTTCTAGCCAAAATTATCCAACATGATAATAAAGTTTTGAATAGTCTTAGCAACATTTCCTAAGATCCGATAATTAACCAGGGGCGGACCATGAGGGTTCCCGGGAGTGCACGGAAACCCCACGTGTAAAAACTTGTTAACACACTTATTATTTGAAAATGAACCTGGTCCAAAAAATATGTGTTACAAATTAAATCATTTTTAGTTTTATGAAATGGACCTGATGATCTTTAATCCGCCTCTGCCAATAACTAAACCAAACATGGAGTCATGAGAGGCGCCGAAGTGGGAAATGCATAAAACTATTTAACATGTTCAATCAGTACTAGAACCGGAAACCGACTTGATCACTGGAAGTTGGTTTTGAGAAAAAGGCACCCTGACCGGTTACCGAAAACTTGACGGATTGATTAAAAGCCAGTTTTTAAAGCTTCATTCCGAATAAAGTTTCACACAAATAAATGGTTATGCGTATTAGTGCAAGTTGACTAGACATATTCACGATAAAGTCATAAAACCAAAATATACTAAAATTTAGGTTACCACTTGAGCTGACTTTTATTTTTGTTCTTTATTATATTTGTTATAGTTTGGTGGGAAGAGCACTTGTAGTAGACTTTTTGAGTTTTTTCCACCGGTCAATCATATAATTTCTTTATCAAAAAGTTTATATTAATCCAAGTCGAATTTTAGTGGGTGGGAAATAAAATTATTGAAAATAGTCTAAGCTATAAAGAGCTAGTTACATTGAAATGTTATAGGTGTTTAATGTATCGATTCAGTATATACTTTATAACACAACTATAACATAAGCATCCTTTTTAATATGACACGCCATCATAAATACCTCACTCACTCATAAAAATAAATAAATAAATAAAAACATAACACATAGCAACCAGATGGTTGCACCTATAACACCAAGGGCGGCGGCGCACTTTGGCTATATAGAGCAAAATAAAAGCCTTATAATCTGCCATAGCATCACTGCACCAGGCACTCTGAGATAGATGATAAGTTTTAGAACATGTAACATATACTAGTTTTTATATTGTTGTGAACAAACCTTTTAAAATATTTGGTTCAACATGCAAGTTTAAATCGAGATCTGTTGATAAGACTTTGCTCAAAGACGTGTCTCTAACAATGTTTAGTTGTTTTCTATAAACCGGAAAACTGAGATCAAACAAACTTAGTACTAGATATCATGCTAAAGTTTTGTTTTATTAGTTTTGTTGCTCTTCAATAAACATGTAGTCATGTAGATAGATATAAACTCTCTTTTAATGATGTCCTAACTTTAACTATAAGTAAATCCTTTTGATATGATAATTATTGGTTCACAAAGTATAATTTTAAGTTGAATCAATACTACTTTAAATATTTTTTAAATAGTGAAGCAATATGAACAATGCATGTAGCCTACGTAACGAAACAAATAAACTAACGTCCCTTTTGTATAATTTGTTTTAATCAATCAATTGTTATTAATTTATTACTATATTATATATATATCAACATTTTGTTAAGCGAATTCTTTGAACAATGTATGTAGCACATGCATAATTAGTTACTTTCTTCGTTCAAAATTTATAGTACACATTTTTATTTTGGTTTTTGAAGAGCAATGTTTTATTAAGAACATATAAAAGGAGCAAAGCTAAAAGACAAACAACAACCAAAATCACCACACTCTAAAACACTGGACCATCAACATGAGGATCAAAATAAGGCCATATATACAAAACAACTCACAACTTAGACCCAAACTAGAACTAATCACCTACCGATAGAAACATCACCAGACATTATATTATTCGGACTTGAAATCCATGAATTCTAGTTTATCTTTACTTTTCTTTTTCGCCGTCGATTGGACATCCAAAGAAGGGATGCAAATTGAATTCTAGGAAAAATATCCAAATTTTGCATCTTACTCTTCTCTTCAGCAGTGGAATAAAAAACCTTATTCCTCTAGGACAAAATAGCTCACAAAGTGATATAACATACACCATTAAAGATAGTTTGGTATTTGAATGTAAATGGTTCCCAAACGAGCCAAACACCATCTTTGAGATTGAGCCAAGAGTGTGAGGGAAAGAGATGCCCCACCAACTTAAACACTTACGTCAAGCTTCGACAGACTTTGCACATGAAATAAAGAGATGCTCACTAGTTTTAGGGACAGATTCATACAAAGGGCATAACACTAATGGAATATCAACACCTCACCAATCTAATCTTTTTTGGAATTAGCGGATTCCAATCATGGGTCTTACCTGGAAAGCAATCAGAGAGGTAAGCAGAATCAATGAGCTTGGATAGGCAATTCACATAAAATATCCTATCATGATCAAGAACCCATGACCAACTATCCTCAATACCGAGACGTATGATGGTACCCTCTAAGAGAGCGAATAGAGAATGAAGATTAGACGAAGACAAAAAAGTTTGATCGAGTTTACATAGTACTCTACTTGAAATTATTATTACAAAGTTTAAAGAAAACGTAATTAATCAATTAATGACGCAACTATCATTTTTGCCAAAAGTAAGAAAAGGAAAGTTTTCTGAAACGGTTTGTTTTTTATCGGTGGATACTTAGTTTAAGACATAAAAAGTATATTGAACAAAGATTAAACGGACATTATATGCGTTACATATTCGTGAAATGCGTCTAGGTATTAAAAAATGTAGACTTATTATTCTTTAAGTCTTAGTTAAAATCCGTTAAGTTAGGTCCATGCACAAACAATATTCTTCTCTTTTCAGATTTTATGTTTAGGGATACCAAAAGAGAAGGAATGGATTCTTTTGTAACAAGTGGTTGAAATTAGAGAGACATCCTTTTCAACAAGTTTCATAATATGATACTTTTGCTTTTAGTGGACAATAGTAATATAGTATATGTATCTTCTTTATATCCTTCTAACTAAAGTATATGAATATATCCTTTGCCTGTTTTCCCATTTTTATATTCATACTAGACGTACATACATGTGTGTGCAAGGATGTGGCTGTTAGAGTATTTGTGCATGTCTATCACTCTATCTTAGAACATATGTTAGTTAAATATATGTAAAGCAAATCATAAGTAGGTCATGTTAAAAAGATGGACCTAAATTTAGCTTATTGTCATTTTTTATAACTTGGTGTAGCGAGCTGATCAAAAACTTTTCTACCTTATACTAATACGTCTGAATTTTGATTTTGTGTATATTGTGTGATCGGGTGTGTGTATTGTTTGACCAGTTTACCATTCAATTCACACTCGTATTAGCAGGGGAGGGGTAAAATGATCAAAAAAATACACAAAACTGGTCACGCAAACACCCAAAATTGAAATTCAAAACATGGCATAAAGGAAGAAAAAAAATTGTTCGGTAAACAGAATTAAAAAAAATAGCAAGTGAAATACATTTTACGGGCTATTAACCCTAAAAAGATTCATACGTATAATTAGCAAATCATTGTTTTCTCAAATTACAAGGTTGGATAAATACATAGATTTAACATAATCTATACTATCTATAAAACAAGAATGGTCAAAGTGAAAAGTCAATAAATTGAAATGTTGAAATTAAAAATGTTGAAGCTAAAAAAAGAAATGTTGAAAACATATGTTTCAAATCGGTTTTTCGACCGGAACGGTTCAACCGGTTGAACCACCCGGGTCGAACCGGTTTTCAAAACATTATGTTTAATCCCCAAATCATCAAACTTTTATTATTTTTCGTTTATAGCTCATAAACTTTCTTTTATCACTAAAACTATCTGCCGCTATAAAATCACGTTGCTATGCACGAGTACTCGTTTAGTATTTATCAAAAAGATATACATGCCAAGTGCAACAGGACTAGTTCATTTCTGTTCATATTTTTCTTTACGAAGATTTCATGTGAACCCATAATACAAAGATTGCTATCAAAACGACAAAATAATGAATGACTTGTTTCAAAAGCTAGGTTGACAATATCTTTTTAGAAGAATCGAATATCAAGCATATAGTTTTGATATAGCAAATGGAATATGAAAGTAAAGATGTTCATATGGTTTTCTCCTCTAAAGCATGTACATTGGCCGGTGAGCCCGATATGATAACGAATGAATGATTAAAAAAGAAAGAAAAGCTTTTGATTCGGAATACTATTATGGGAATCTAGTGAAACAGAATGTCGTCTATTCCTTCCTTAAACCCAGGGGCGGCTTAACCGTCACAGAGACCTAAAGCGAAGCTTCAAAACTGTGTTTTTTTTCGAAGTTATTTGCTGAAAAATCGTTATTCTCTAGCTTTTTTAATGCGAAATATTTGATTAAGTTATTAGAATCAATAATGAGTTAGCCCATTTAATCTTTCTTGTAACATTTTCGATCTTAGATAATTTTTATCTAACTTTAGTTTAAATTTTTTTTTCCCGCTCGAAGCAATTGTGACTAGAATGTTAACATTGTTCTACACGCAATATAAGCTTTTTTTTTAAAGAATTTAGATTTTTAATGTATCTAAGTATATCGATGAGTATATCAAATTTTACATGTATAAATTCTCTCAAACTTTTCATTTCGAAATAAATTTATGTTGCTTCGAGCAATTGTTATTGCATAAGGAACTTTCAAGGTAAAGACAACTGTTTTTTAGCTTGTTATCAGCAAGTAACTTTAAATTTAAATAATAAATAGAAAACTAAAGTTGGTCAAATCTACTTTCAAGTAATGAAAGCTTGATCTAAAATGTATAAGAAATAATCACTTCTAGAAATCTCTTCGGGAGTTTTTATAGTTTCATTATCATTGTTATCATCATTATAGTTCGGTTTTCTTTGATTTTGGTTCTAGATTCATTTCTTTAGCAATTTAATTTTGTGGAAATTAAGGTATCCCCAGATCTCATCTTGTATTTTTAAAGAAGGAAACAACACCTTTTAATTGTTTATAGCATTATTAATCCCAAATATCTTTAGAATGTAAATTTTTTACTAACGTAATTGACTGCAAATAACATGTCATACCAAATAACCATCTCTAACAAAAGCTCAAAATCATTTGTTAACTAGAGTCTTTGAATCGCGTTTTGCTTTAGATTTGGTGCAAAATTTATTCACTGCATACAAAGCATCTTTTATTTGTGGGGCTTGATATATTGAGCCTAATTTTCTACAATTTGTTGGCTTAAAAAGTAAAAATATAATAGGCCCAAAACATTCGATTATTAACATTTATCAGTTAATTTACATAATCGAGATCTTTGAAGATAATGGCTAAAAAAACACGTGACTAACTATATAAATGAACAATGTCTTGAAAAATCGGGAGTCTTCAGAAATTTAGGGCTTAAAGTCTTTAGCTTTAGTTGCTTTACCCTTGAGCTACAACTGCTTAAACCATCGCTAACTATATGGATAGCCAATTTAAATATATATACGTAAATGTTTTAGCAATTAATCAAAAGGTTCATACAGTTTGCTAAAAATAACTGAAACCGTTCATTTTCAAAACATCTTAATATTATTTTCTAGATTGATCATTCGTTGAAATTATTGTTGGATGTTAGGTTTTACGAAGGAGGGGATGTTTTTATTAGACCGTTCATACAAATAGCTTTGAAGGAGACAATTTTGTTATTTGAAGCAACTCATACGAACCACTTAGCAATTTACTCTATTAATACTTCTATGTTATGTTGTGGATAATGCTTACAAGCCTTTTCAGTTTTACCTGGTTTGTGTTTGTATTTGTGTTTTGTGTGTCGGTAAACTTAAACCTCATTAGTTATTTGGTTAAAACGTCATAAATCATGGCCACCAGGTGCCTTAAACAATAATTAAACTAATAGTTATTCTACTACTATATATATAGTACAATGAATTGGATGATCCAGTGGGTAGGGATAGTAAAGATTTTTAGGTAGTAGAAAGGCAAAATAAACAAAGTCGTTGGCTAATGATGTAGGCATTCACGAATGAAAATGGAGATACAATAATGTAGACTGTCGTGAGTGGATATCAACTTCATATATCAACATCATGAATGGAATAACCTTAAAAGTACATCAAGAGTTATCGTCAACTTGTGGACACACAACTATACATCCACTATTGAGAAAGTTAACTCGATTTCGTATTGGGTGGATTTGACAATAGAGACCAACTATCGAAATACTTAATCATTATTTAACAACGTTTTTTTTATTAGTAAGAACGCAAGCGGTTACCATAAAAGCATTGCCCCTTTCTTATTACTTCTTCACCGTAAATTTTTAGTTGACCAGTCAAATAGAGCTTTTGAAGAATTGATCATGAGTATAATCTTAACTCATGGGTAAAGATAAGTGGAACAGATGCTCAATGCATGAGGCTAAGTTTTTGAGGAAGGGTCGACCGCCACTCAAAATAGGTGCTAGCAGTGGTTTGGACAACAAGGTAATTTATTTGGAGAAATCGTAACTGTCGGGAGGTTGACTCGCATGTGAAATTATTTCAAGAAATACAATTAAGGAGTTACGAATGGATTATGAGAAGATCTAACAAATATAAACTGAGATGGAGTCGGTGGGTGGTAGATCCGGGTTTATGTACATGTTAGATCAGTATATAGACTTGTGGTTATGGTATCAGGTGAGGTTGATGTCTTTACAACAAATGAGATGGCGATGCCTAAAAAAACAATGGACAAAATGAGCATGAGTTGCGACCTCTGTTGGTTGAGATGACCACATCTCGTGGTATTATTGCTGGCAGCGTCATATTTTTTTTACGTATTTTGTTATTTATAGTTTGAGGTTTTAGTTGTGTGAGGATTGATGTGATTGAGATGTGTTGTATCTTTAGATGTAATATTGTAACACTTTGTTAAGTAATTTTTTGCTAATTCTAAAAAAAATAAAAAAAATAGGTGCTCGAGGTCAGGATTTTCCCACCGGTTTAGACCTTTTGAAAAAGAAGGCAAACGGATTTGTAATTAAAATATATTTAAGAAAAAAATCGTTCAAAACTGGGCTAGCTCAGTTGGCCACCAAGGATAACCTTGGGGAGGTATCATTGGAAAGGTCTCAGGTTCGAGTCTCACCATGGACCTTCAGGGGCCCGAAAAAAAAGAAGCAGGAGTGGGGTTTATCCCCTAAGGAGAAAAGTTTGATGCTTGCATACTGCCCAATTGGANAAAAAAAAAAAAAGTTCATTGGCTACTACCAAGAATCAAATTGTTACTATTTTCAAGCCGGCAAGTGTAATGCTTTCAACTAACATTTGGTTACATGTATGGAATAATTAAAGTGGAATTCTGACCATATGCCTAGTACTACACGTACACTATAGTACCAAGTTGGTGCAAGTTTTCTATAGAATGCGTATAGTTTGCATGAAGGCTTTTAATACTTAAATATCGTTTTTGTCTTTGCAAAGATTGGGATCGTAAGAGCGAATAGAGATCCTAAGATCTGACAAAAGTGTCTTGTCTTGCTAATAAGCGTTGATAGATCATATGTTATACACTTATACATATCAATTGAATATCAAACACGAGTTTATAAGAAAGCCGAAGAAAATTTTAACGTTCAGACATCATGATATTAGAAATAGTGAAATACATTTAACATTTTCAAACTTTCGTAGCTAAATAAACAATTTAGTAAGATAGAAAAAAGAAGACATGAGTCGTAAACATGCCAAAAATCCAAAACATAAAAAGTTAATTTATTTCAAATATTTCGGTAATTTCATTTCTCACACCAAAATAAAATTTTGATTTTCTTTTAGAATCTTCATCACAGCTTTGTATGGTAGAAAAATTTACATTTTACAAAAAACTTTAAAACCAGAATATAATAATATAGAGTAATGTAATAGCAAGGAAGCAAAAAATACAAGTCTGATATAAGGTTTTGGTTTAAAATAATAAGATAACTTATCAAATTGGTAAGATAGGATCGAGAGTCGATCCTACGATTTTACGAATGATCCCGCGACCTTATGTGCGATGTTACACTACACATGATCCTAGAACGATCTTGCAAGGTTTTTTTTTTTTTTTTTTTTTTTTTTTTTTTTTTTTTTTGGGATCGTACGATCTTACTCGCGATATTGACAACCTTGGTTTGGATTTCATGTTTTGTATCATGTTACAAAAGGACTTAACATGTTGTTTTGATACAACCTTAAGGATGAATAATGTATTCTATTCTATATAAAATGAGTAAAAACTGCCCTTGTGTGAGTAGCATATGACAATAGTTAACCTACCTCACTAACGGATGTTTGTAGAAAGGACTCTCGGGGTTTAGAAATAGAGACGTTGTGGAGGAACGGTGTATTTAATTTTAAAAAAGACGTAATGTGTTGTTTAGTACAACCTTACGGACGAAAGGTATATTTTACTCTATATATAATCTTGTCAATCTTTATAATTTTACCCTCTAATAATACATTTCAAAATAACAGATGTACCGTATAGTTTCCCTTATAATTTTAAAAAAAAAAAAATTATATTCACCAATGGAGTTCTTTAAACAAAAATTGAACTTAAAGTGAAATTGCATAAGAAATTAAAGTAAC
>LBNU01029083.1:14577-30147 GCA_014162995.1 Artemisia annua
CTATGTTAGAACAGCTGACTAACGGTTTGCGATGGAGAGTAGATACCGTTAAAGCAGATGCTCCTATGCGCAACCATTTGTGGTCTCACTCATAAGAAAAGGGTAAGGTGGATTCGACCCCACCACCAACTTTCTTTTTTTATTTTATATTTTTTTTTCAAAGAACACGCAGATATCTGGTTATTTTAAGTAGATCCTAACCCCCCCGCCCCCCCCCCACTTTTTTGTATTTTTTATTTTTTTTATCTATTATTATTAAATACTTTTTGTAAAAATATACATGGGCTTAAATATTTTTTCGCCGCCTTAGTCACGCCGCAAAAAACGCCATGGCTTCGCCATGGCGCGTAAGGCTTGAGGCGTGGCCTTGCCGCCACGCCACGCCTCACGCCATTTATAACATTGCGTTTAGTTGATCAGTTAAGGAGGACTTTTGAAGAAACGTATCATGTGTTCAATCTCAACTCTTATCTAAAGGTTAGTGGAACATGTGCTCATTGTCTGAGGCTAGTTCTTTGAAGAATGGTAAGTCGTCAACTCGTCATTCAAACAGATTTACGAGACCACAGTTTGTCTATCCATTTAAACCTTTTAGAGAAGAAAGATTGCAAACGGGTTTGTAATTAAGTTTAAAAGGGAATTCATTCCAATAATGTTCATGGGTTACTACCAAGATTCAAATAGTTATTGTACTAGTTTTTGGCCAGCAATTGTAATGCTTTCAACTCATATTTGATTGCATGTATGGAATAATTGAAGTGGAATTCTGACCATAGGGCCTAGTCCTACACATACACTATAGTACCAAGTTGGTGCAAATTTGAAAGAGCAAAAATCAAAAGCTAGGATATGTACAATAAAACTCATAGATCTAAATTTGTTATATGTCGCAAGCACTAACATGCATTAAGTAATGGGGAATTTTATGTCGTAGCAAAATGTAAGAGATGTAGTAAAACGATTTTTCTTCCGCCTAGTTTGTCATGATGATAAAATATACCCCGTAATCGTATAAAAACTATAAGAAACAACAAAACGGATAAAGATGTAAACGTATGATGTTTCCTCTACTTCATGTTATCCATGTAGATTGTCTTCAGCTCAGATGTTCATAATCTGACCAAGTTATTCTCGTGATTGTTTTTGAGCTTTTTCAGCCCCATTGCCACTAGGCTGTTTTGGTGGTGCTTGAAATGAATTATAGCAACAAGACTAATAACATGGTATGATTTAAAATTTGTAACTCGGTAAGGATTTTTCAACTAAAATTGGTCGATGGTAGTTTTTTATTATTTATTTTATTTTTTTTTATTATTATTTTTTCTTTCTCCCTTCCTTCCTTCCTTCCTTCTTCTTCTTCTTCTTCTTCTTCTTCTTCTTCTTCGAACGACAAATTTATTAGAATTCTAGCAAAAAGCTAAAGAAAAGATTACAAGAAAGCAAGATTCGAGTCTTTCAACCAAGGTATCTAGTTCAACTTGAATTTACATCTATAAGAGTACCAAGAAAACGAATCAACCACAATTTCGTCAAAAAGATCCGCCCTTCTTGGATTTCTACTACCAAAAATCATTTGGTTCTGAAAGTTCCAAATCTTCCACCACATCACATAAAAGATACCATCTAACACATTTTTCACTTCCTTCCTCAAACGTAAACACGAAAACCGAAGAAACCACTCATTGTAAGACTGAAAATCTGGAGAAGAAATATTCCACCATCGATTGAGCTTCACTAACACTTCACGAGCCATAGGGCATGAGAAGATGATCCACAGTTTCCACACCCGTTTCACAAATAGGACATACAATATTATGAATATCAATGCCTACTAAGCAAAAACGTTTATTTTGATAGAAATCACCTTTACCCATCTCTTAGGAGGCAGATTAGAACTTAACAAAGAGTCATCTATAAAAATGCGGACCGACTTAACAGAAGATTCACCATTGTGGCGGATCTTTTTCTTGGTGCTCTTATAGATGTAAATTCAAGTTGACCTGGATAACTTGGTTGAAAGACTCGAATCTTGCTTTCTTGTAATCTTTTTTCTAGTTTAATGAAAAGTGCGAGAAAAAAACCAGCACCGCACATTTCAGATGGGATGTGATTTGCACACTTTCAATTCTTATTGGGACACTTCAATGTACAAGCAGTTAAAGCAGATTGTACTTAAAGTACAACTGTCTGATGCACACATTGGAGTGTCCCAATAAAAAGTGGGAGTGTGCAAATCATTTCCCATTTCAAATGCACCTACAAACATAAATGTATCTCTCATTAAATTTCTTTCCTTTACCTAAAATATATAACTGAAAATTTCTTTTTACTAAGTTTAGTGATTTGTAAAAAATAAAAGAAGTTAAGGTCAAATAGCCGCCCCACAAACTCACTAAAAATCTTTTCTCTTGGACCCCACAACTTCACCGCAAACTCAATTTGAGCCACAGATTTCATTCTTTTTATATTATTCCATCCGAAGAAAACTACAACTAAAACTAGTGTATTTTATTAGAAAACTATGTTATCCTCTCTTAAATACCTATATTATTTTTTTAGCATAATGTTATAAAATTAAAGTTTGGATAATGACTTTAGTAATTTAATCGATGACGGTTAAGAGACAAAATGTAAGACAAAAATGTATCAAACGATAATGTTATTCTTGATAACCTAAACTCCAAAAGTAGAAACATTAAAGCAATATTTTAATATATTCATGTTTCCTCATAACAATGGTTTGTAATAATTCTTTCTTAGGAGAGTTTAATTCAATTTTATTTACAAGTGTTTCATTATTGTATGCAAAATGTTAATGTAGTTAAGTTAAATGAATATATTCTAGAAGTTTCATCATCTTGTTTTATTGTGGGGATAAATAAATATTCGACTAATGATCAAATTAACAGCTTTAATTTACTAGTTACTAGCTGTCGCCATTTCAAAGTATGTATATTTCTTCCATATAGGTGGACTACATATTGCATACTTTATTATTTGTTTGTATACAACTAATCAAACGGTTGATATTTCTACAAAATGGTATATATACACAAGTTCAAATCTCACGTGCATATATCCTTCAAAAATGGTCCCATAAATTCAATCAAGAAAAAAAAATGGTCCCATAAAACCAAAAAAATATTAAAACTAATTAAATTTAATATTTTTCTTGTGGTAGTAAAATAGAACTAAAAAATTAAAAATCTCTTGCCAGGGGCGGATCTACTTGGAACACAGGGTATGCACGTGCATACCCTGCGTAAATTACTGCTAGTGTAAAAAGATCTGAGATTTTCCAAAAGTAACCACAAAATACACTAAAAATTTATGAGTGCACACCCTCTAAAAGACAAGAAGAACGTGAGTGCATACCTTGATCTAAGTTGGCATTGTTGAAAAGAAAAAAGAAAAAGAAAAAAAACTCCTGGTTTTTGTTTCAGTTTCACCGACGTTCTCCAAGAAGGAGGAGGAGTTAGTAATAGGGCATTTGATGTAGGTCAAAAGGTCAATTCTATGTTTTTTTACTAGCCCAGCTATGGTTTATTTTATCTAGAGACAACTTGGATCCGTCTATTTCCCCTCCCAGAGGCCCAATCAACTAAAATTTACACTTGTAGTTAAACATATTAGATATTTTTGGTTCATTAAGTTGTGTTTATTTTGGGTTATGGTTATTTAAAAATTGGATAGTTTATTTAATATTTATGAACCAAGATTTGTAATGTAGTAACTTTTACTCATGTCTGTTTTTATTATTCAATATCTATTTTGTTATATGTGACATAAATTGTTATTAAATATATTTAAAATTTGTCTTTATCCGACCCGAAAACCACAACCCAAAAACCAATTTTTTTTAATAACTTCACTCAAAATCATGCATACCCTGTTTCGAATTTCTGGTTCCGCCACTGTCTCTTGCAACGAAATACAACATTATTGAGTTGTCTAATATTTTCCTATAAGTTTCTATTGTATAACTTGTTAGTTACTACATTAATCATCATTATAAAACTTGTTATATACATTTAATACTATTAGTTTATTTTATGTAATCCACAATTTAGCATAAAGATGGTGTAATATAAGTGGCAAACACGCGTTTGACATTACCACACCCACATTTCCTCATTCGTTAACATCATTTTCCTATCTTTTAAATTATAATCATGTCAAGGGCATTTTCGTAATTTCAAAACCATGCAATTCAAGACTATAAAAACACCTCTACACCACTTGATATCCTTAGCATAAAAACCACAACTCACCAAAAACACATATTCACAACTCTAAACTCTAAACTCTTTCAACTTTACACAAACAACTAAAAACTAAAAACTTTGTGAGATGACAAAAGTATACCCTAAAGCTGTTATCCCAGCTCTAGTTGCTCCAGAACGACACAGGTTCCTGCCAGAATCCTCCACTGCTGGCAGGAGCCCAGTCGTTCTTACTGTCTGGAAGAAATCGTTGCTTTTCAATTGTGATGGATTTACTGTTTTCGATACCAAAGGCAATCTAGTCTTTCGAGTTGATAATTATGCTGCTGGCAATAAAGCCGAGGTTGTTCTTATGGATTCGTCTGGTCATTCTCTTATCACCATTCGCCGCAAGGTAAATCATTTATATATCTCTATGTTTAACAACTTTTATGAATTTGTATTAACCAATCACATAAGACATAACATGTAAGTAGTTTGTCATTTTATCAAAAATATGTAACAATATATGGTAAAATGAAGAAAAAGTTAATTATATCATACGGTAAAAAAAATTAAAGGAGAACATTTTTTACTAGTAATAACGTGGCCAAAAGTGTTGTACGTAAAAAAGTTTTGCATGAAATTTTAACCGGTTTTCAGGTTAAACCAACTTTTTTTTAATGAATTCTAATGAGATTTGTTAATTTTCGACAGAGATTAAGCCTAACAGACAGTTGGCTCGTATACGACGGTGAAACAACAGCGAATCCACGTTTTTCGGTAACTAAACACGTAAATTTCCTAAACGCAAAGTCACTAGCGCATGTGAGCAACACAGGATCACCAAGGAACAACAATAAAAAAAACATTGCGTACGAGATTGAAGGCTCGTACGCACAAAGATCTTGTGTCGTGTACGACGACAAAAGAAGGCGTGTGGCTGAAATCAAACGTAAGGAAGCTGTTGGAGGTGTTGCTTTTGGTGGAGATGTGTTTCGTTTAGTCGTGCAGCCCGAGATTGACTCAACTCTCGCAATGGCTCTAGTTGTCCTCCTTGATCAAATGTTTGGTGGTTCGACTTCTAGACGAAAATGAGATTGATTGAACAAATAGCCAACTTCGGATCGATCGATTGGGTACATAGATTTTGGATGATCATGATGTTGTTTCAGCTATGAGTGGTTAAAAAAGGAAAATTGACTGTATTAGCTTTCCACTTTAGATTTTTACTGCTCTGAGTGCTTTACAAATTTACATACACGGGTCGCTATACTTTAAGATAACGGGTTAAACAACCACTTGGTGCACATATAGTCACGGATTTAAAATTTTCCGTGGCTATTCGTGACTAAGCTGGTATGTTTAACCTGTAAATTAAGTATCGTGACTCTTGTCGTGTATAATTAGTAGAGTATTTGAAATGGTAAAAAGTTGAAGAAGAAAAGCTACAAGGTTACGAGAGACTTAAAGCGAGGTTCCTACTTGCAACAATGGAATTTGGAGGTGTATAATTTGCTACTTATGGTTTGTTGCTAAAAAAAATTGCTTAGTGTATGTAAATGTGTGAGTTAATTTATTCCTCTCCCTCAATTTTTTAATTATCATTCGATAATTATATTGAGGGCTTGGTTTTTTCGTTTTATATAAAGGATCAAGCTCCGGATGAGGAGTAATTTCTTTATAGCTAGTGAGCATATCATATCATATCATAAATATACGATTCTTGTTTAATATTTTGATTTGTGATGAACTGATGATTATTGTTTCTTGGGTTGTCTTGAATCATTGGCTATGTTTGCATGAGGTAATTGCAGAAAATGACCACAAGTGTCACTTTAGTATCTAATTTTGTCACCAAAGTTTCAAAATCATCGTTCAAACTACGCAAAATATCAACCATCACCGATGCCTAACAGAGACACCCTAATTTCCTCGCAAGAGGTATCAGATTCAAACCTTACTAGTAAACATTCATATTTTGGTGTAGTCCTATAAAAGAGTCGAAAACATTCACAATAACATTTTAGTTAGGCAGCGTGTATATGAGTAAAAAATACTCATCCTTTCCAAAGTAACCTAAACATGAAAAAACTCATATGTTCACATAGCTTGAGTTGTATAAATTTATGTATCGATTTTCTTTTTTTTTTTTTTTTTTTTTTTTTTTTTTTTTTTTTTTTTTTTTTTTTTTTTTTTTTTTTTTTTTTTTTTTTTTTTGAAACTTTGTATTGATATTTTTCAATTATTTATGATTAGGTTAGGAATATGGAAAAATATATGTATCTAGTTACATTTTAGCAATTCCATGGGAATAACTTTCTAGATTTTTTTGAACAAAGACAGAGTTTCTAGATTAATATGTGAAAAATGAGCTATTAGGTGAATAATATATGATTTAACGTGACCTTGACATTTTTTGTCATAATCTCTTTGTAATTGTTACTTTGTTTCTAACCAATCACAGCCATGTAAAATTTCAATAACCTTAGTTTAATCACTTTAAAATGAAGTAATTTCATTGATTGAAAACCAAATTAATCAGATTTCCCTTCATTTAGGGCACCAATCCCAACTTATCCTGTTAATATAGTATAATAAGAGATAGGCGCCTACCTTAAAGTCAGCTATCGACACTCAAAGCCTGTTCATCTATCTAATTTTTTCTATTGTAAGTATTACTCAACCAAGGAAACGTAAAGTAATCATGATTAAGTTGAAACATCATCATATTACTTGGTCCATCTTCTACTCATTGTATATTTACTTGATTGTTAATCAAGTCATTAGTATATTATCGTGTTGACTTTGTATACATACAATTTACAAACATCTTCATATTATACGCTTGTTAATTACTTATTATACACTCGTTTAATATCACCCGTTCACTTTGATTATTCTACTAATTCAATCGTCATTATAGTATACACTTGTTTAATTCCGACCATTCATTTTGATTATTCGCCTAGTTTAATCAAAATTCAAGAATAATTCAATGTAATCTAGTACAAGAGAATAAAAAAAGGCATGCGTATCAACGTCAAACTTCAAATAATGACTTGATGCTAAATACAAAAGCCGGAATAAGCGATAGGATGACTACAAGAAAAATGTCCAAATCAAAATTCGTCATGGATTTATAAAGATAATAGTTGTTTGGTAGTTTGTGTCGACTAAGACACATATTAACAAATTTATGCAAATATTTTTAGTATGCCATAGTTGAAATTAAGATGTGTTGCTTTCATTTTTCATCTAACGACAAAGATTAAAACTAAAAGTAACCAATATAAAAATAAGAAACAAATTTCTACTTTGTGAGTGGTTAAATCCAGTAAAAGTTTGTATATTTATTTTCTGCTAAAGTAAATGGAGGTGCTTTTATATGAGGAGTGGTTAGATTGGCTTTTGAACTTTCATCTTCATTATAAGTATAAGGAGTTTGCTATATTATGTGGTGGCTTATTTGGAGTTTTAGCAACAAAAGTATTTTTGGTTCGAATCTTCCTTCGAAGGTGACGCTTTTTGAAGATGTGGCGGCCCGTTCTTTCTATTGGTGTCGATGTAGATGTAAGACTTCATTTAGTTGGACTAATTGGCTTAAAAACCCTTATATGCTAATCTTGTAATTTTCTAACTCCTTGCTAGTCTTTTAATAATATCCGTCGTTCAAAAAAAATAAAATAAAATAAAATAATAGAACATACTAGTTGCTTCCTTTATGCCATATATCAGTTTTTTGATGTTATCTCGAAATGGCGAAACATTATGAGTCATTGTGTTAAATTTGGTTACGTTTTGAATAGTATAATATATCATGAAGAATCTGCATATTTTTCTACAAGACAATAGAGGCAGTACATGAAGTACTAGGTACTACAAGAGATAAGGATTTATTTGTTGATGTTATTTATAGATGACGCCTTTATCGTGATGCAATAATTCTTGCTAAGAGGTACGCCCATGTTGTGACAATTCCCCCCACAAGGTAATGGGTTACTCCTACAACACGTCCTTGTGCAATGTTAAGGCCCTGGGTTGGGTAGGTCTGATTGAACAAGAGCGTATGCACCTCATTTTCTCCTTTATTCCGAGAAATAGATAAGTAAGTGAGTGCCCCGTATACCATCCTTATTAGGGTGTGCATCGGGCCGGAACCCGACCCATCCCGACGAAGCCCGAATCCCGACAAGCTTGAAAATCCTAACCGAATCCCGACCCGAGTCTAGCCCGAATTGTCCCAAATCCCGTCCCGAGTCCCGAAACGAAACCGATTTGTATGGTTTTTCTTTGTAATCCCGACTTCGTCCCGACTCCCGACCCGACCCGAATCCCGACAAGCTGAAAACCCAAACCGAGTCCCGACCTGAGTATGGTCGGTTCAGGATTCGAGACAATTCGGGACGTCGGGATCGGGACGGTTTTCGGGTGTCGGTCGGGTTTTGCTCAGCCCTAATCCTTATAAAATGGAATGTACTATTTATAGAGAAGAAATCTCAGTTCGAAAGCCTGTTTTCACTTCCTAATAGAAAGTAGGTTGCCACCGAACTCATTAGCAAGCGAACGACATCGCCTGTTTTCACTTACTAAAATGTACGGCGGATTTATTTCAAACAAACACTAGCAAGAAGCTAGAATTACAAAGAAACAAGATTAGGGTTTTTGAGTCAATCGACCCAACTAAAACACGCTTTACATCTATAACGACACCATGTGTCCACGTGTTTAGTGAAGTTTGAACCTCGTACATCCGTAAGGACTTTGCTATTTATTTAAATCAAAGCTTGAAGTATATAAGTCAAAACGGGTTGGTAGGATTACATATATTAAACACCAAACAATATTTTTACTTGCTGGTAATTTTACATATGAGTAATACAGCTCATTACAGTTAGACGGTAATTATTAAACTATTAAGTCAATGGTCCCGTTAATTTTAAAAATAATGTACAACTAGGGTGAAAGTGAAAGCCCAAGTGGGTGATGCATATAACAAGATTTTACAGTACATATCACGAAAGGCCATAAATGGTTTTCAAAAGGTCAATTAAATTTAAGGACGGAATAAGGAGACAAAAGTGACCGGGTGCATTTAGAATAAACTAAACAATACTACAAACAAAAATTTTAAGGACTGGGTGCATTTAAAAAAAAAATCAAAGTTTTTAACAAAATTAACATTACGTCACAAACATCAATAAGTGTCCTGAGACCTCCCGAGACTCACCCTAGTTTCACTGGTAACTTCAGACGGCCTTTTGCAGTTTGCTTGAAGTTTTAGATTTGGATTTCTTACAATTAGTGAAATTTAAGAAATCTTAATTGCCATTGGTTGACTTATCAGCTATGAGTAAAAAATAATTGGTTAAAAAGTACTTAACTTTGAGCAAAAGTCTAGATGTAAGATAATCCGTGGATCACGGGATTGCTCAAAATGAATATAGGTCAATGTCTTTTTCTTTTCTATTTTAATTATTTTGCATAAGTGCCTCCATGTAATGTTGTAATCTTTCAAATTAAGTTCTTAATTTGATTTATGTTTGGGTACCTAACACCTCTCCAAATTATGTATAGTAGGTTAACTGCAACTGATTAAGGTTTTGTTTACCATCCTTCCATTTTAAGGAGTTGGTTGGTATATGTATCAAGTTCGGCAGATAAACCTATTGCGATATTGGTTATATGCAACATAAATTTGGGCCGAAATATTTTTTTGCGGATTTTCCTTTTGATTTTTTTTTTTTTTTTTAATTTCTTTAAGTTCACGTACCTCAAAGCTACGCGAATGTCGACTCTAAATTGGCGATTATAATGAAGTGAAACATCAAATGGGTAGCATTACCTATGCAATGCTAACTGGCTAACATTGTGTTCTCGAGAAAAAAACAAATAATTTTAGTTATGTTCATAATCTCAAGATGGCCATGAAGGGAAAGAAACAGCATATGGAGTATAACATTGTTAGGATAAATTTACATTAATGCCTTTTCATGTATGCAAGCCAACAAAACTTCATTTTGTAAAAATAAAAAACATATATTAAATTTTAACATTTTTTTTATAAGTTTGACGTTAGTCAAAAGTATTGCAATATTAGACTTATTTTTTCGCAATTTAGAAACCTTTTATTAAATTTTTTTTATAAAGAAATAGCTAAATATATGCTGGATATTTAATAAACTAAGTTTCTTATATTAAAAAGCCGTAAATAACTAAAAGGTACAGAGTAATTTTTGTAACTTGCCGCATCGGAAGGTTGTTTCGATTTAAATGTATGCATAGATAACATCGTTTCATGTGTATAAGTCAACAAAATTTCATGATTGTTTACGTAGATACCTCTTTGGTAATTCTCATTATTCCTCAATGCATGATTGTGGGTGTGACATTTTTTTGACTCGTAGGTCTAAATTAGCATGTTACCACCGACCCAAATGTTTTTAAGTCATACTAAAAAACCAACTACTATTCACCCATTAAATTCAGCTGTCTATTTTGCCACATCTGCGTGAGAGACGATAGTTTTCATATACTGTATACATCATACGTGCACGGTCGAGATTGTTCCATTTGTGCTAAATTTAGCCTTATATTTGTTCAACCCAAAAGAGTAGAATCGTATCAATGTGAATGTGACGTCTCTAATATGTATGATCAAAGTTTTTAATATCGAGATTCTACTCAGCTCGTTTTTATTTTAGCAAGATCGAAATTGTAAAATTGGATCGGAATCCTGAGACTCTATAATAATGTCATTTTCTTAATATTATTTGTAATATTATTCAAATCTACAAATTATTATATATAATAAACTCAAAATTATATGAATGTTTCATGAAAAAATGTCCTAAATTATGAATATGAAATCCATAATTTTGTAGTTTTTTAGTTTGCATTTCGAGAAAAGTAAGATGGGATCTGATTAGATCTTAAGATCTTATTGTCAAGATCGTGTATTATCTTATAAGATCTTAGGCTTGCTAAGATGTAGGATCTGAGTCATTTTTGTTTATAGTATTGTGAAATAGTAAGATCCTAAAATCAGTATCGAGATGTTATGTGTATGATGATGTGAAATATGGATGGCTAGTGTAAACAATAAGATAAGAAATGTGTGGGCTGCCATGTATATAACTTGTGTAGTAAGTTGGTAGCTTAAGTTGATTATAGCTCGTAACTATGACCCAAAACATTGAGCCCACTTGTGGTATATGTTGTTCGTTTAAAAAAGGAACCCATCAAACTATCAATGATAGGCCTCAAAATATAAGAAAAACTAATAAGAACAACTGTAGGATTTTATAGAGTATGTGCTTAAAGAACAAATTGAATAAGTTCCAAGTCCTAACGAATAAGATGATATACCATATATTTTCGAGTATGCGGTTTATACATCCAAAACTTAGTTGGGTCGAACTCAGGTCTATCTTTTGGTCAACTTAACTGAATCATGACTCATAAATAGTTGGTGTCTCAACTTAAAAACTCACTTTTTAACTTAACTATTCCTTTATTCAAAAAGAATAAATGTTCACTTTAAATTTGCGCACAATTTTAAGAATATGCAATCACTTATATTGTTTACCAATGATTGGGAGGCCTAAATTATGTGCTTGAATTCATGCTTAAACATGTGTGGCATGATCTTGATGATTTGTGAAAAGTAGGTCCCCTGACTATATCCATCAGGATGATGTCACGCAGGTTTAGTCATGAATTTAAGCATATTTTTAGGTCTATCAATCAGGACTCTTTTAAAAAAACATAAAAAGTGAGTAATATTTGATCCACAAATACCTTTTTAAAACTTAAATTTCCATCTTTTATTTACTTTCCCACATAAAAATAGTTTTTGAACTAGTTGACTTAAAATAGCTTTTTGTTTTATAAATTAATGTTGTTTCTAAAATTAAAAAACTTCACCATTTGTTTCATCTTTTTTCACAAATTTATCTGAATCCTTTTCTCAATTCGATCAATATTTCAATCTCACATTGGTTAAAGTGGAATTGGTATGGATGATGATGACTTGTCAACGCCAATTACTAAATATTACACGAAACATTTAACCACAATATTTTCAACTATAAATATTTCTCGTTATACACGGGATAGACGCCTAATCTATTTGAAAGAGTAATAAAATACTTTATTTTGCAATGTAAAAGTCTACTGTGGAACATAAGTGGGCCTGTAATAAAAGTTTGGGCTAATTTTAGTTTTACTTTGACTTTGACTTATGAGAAAGAAAGAAGCATGAAAAATGAGATGGTGTGTTGTCAGAGCCCACGCTTGTTAGCAACCAGTCATTTTCCGTCACCACGCCGCTTTACCCCGTTGTCCAATGACGTTAGCTGTTTATTTATTTTTTTACTAGATGCTTCTCGAATATTCTCTTTTTCTTTTCCTTCTTTGGTTTTTCAATTCCGACCTTCTAATATGTAAGTTTGAATGAGTTTGCTGATCTCCACTTTATTTTTTCAGGCAAATATTATTTACTATTAGATAAACGAGTGCTCACGCAAAGTAATAGGTATAGCGGTAATAATTATATTTGTGAAATAATGATTCTGGTTTGATCTTTGATGCAAAACTTATGGGTATAATTTGTAATTATTGTGAGAAAAAAATCATGGGTTGGAAAAAAAATGATAAGAGTTTAAGTATTAAACAATATTTGAAAATTATTAAATATTTAAAAAAAATAAAATGTGTATTGCAACAAGTCTCCATTATTGTCTCCAAAATTTTCATTTGTAATTTTACATTTAAGAGATTTTAATTCTCCAAGTTTAAACCGTGTATTAGCTCCAAAGGTTTCATAAGTTAATTATTTAAAGTAACGGTACTATTGGAAATCCATTTTACTCATCTTTAAGAAATTTTAAGTTTTCAAAATTAGTTAAATTTGTTTTATAGGTTGTAAAGATATATGGTTGGCCAACATGACCTATCATTTCGTAACCAACTTCGAAAGATCCTAATCATGTAATTAATGTGTAACGATGTACATGTGAGGCTCATAACTTCTTAAATAATATGTCACTCATATATAACATATTTACATATCGTTAGAACATAAACTTTTGGTTCCACTTTATTTGTTACTTGTGAGTATAATTATATAGTTTTGAACGATAATTCTTTTTCACACGCCTATACCATATATAACACGATTATCATATATAACATTGTCAAAACATAAACTTTCAGTTCCTCTTTATTTATTACTTGTGAATATATTTACTCCCTCCGTCTCAAAATTATTGTCAGGAGACAAAACTTACAAAGTTTAATAAAAGCGGAGCTACTTTTGTTTTCAACCACTCAAAGAAAATATTCTCCTACTTTATTTTTTAGTTTTTATTAAAAAGGTAAAGTGGACAATTAGTTTGAGACATCCTAAAATGAAAATGTGGACAATTAATTTGAGACGGAGGGAGTATATAGTTTTGAACGATAATTCTTTTTCACACACCTATACCATTTATAACACGATGATCATACATATATAAGATATCATCAGAACACAAACTTTTGGTTTCACTTTATTTGTTACTTGTGAGTATAACGATATAATTTTGACGATAATTTTTTTTCATACACTTATACCATCTATAACACAATGATATAATTATAATAAAGAAATAGATTTTTGTTAAGACATGCTCGTGTGAAATATAAAAGATGTGTTAGCTCTAATTCACATATCCATATCTCATGTGTCTCGTTCTTGTTGTATTTCTAGTTCCGTGGTTTGGTAGCGTACTAGCGTGTGTCTGTTTATTTTTTTGCGGTACGTTTTGTGGTTGTTGTTTGTAATCTTCAATCTTTTGCTTAGTTGGTTTAAACAAAATTTTGTTTTTTAAAGATTTTTTTTATTTATATTTTTATTTTTTTTTTTTATTTTTTTTTTTACCAATAGCTAATGTTATATCGGTAGAATACTAATCTCAAGCTTATATAAATTTAGTGGCTACTACTTTTGTTGCCAATCGATATTAAAGCAAAACGCTATTAGACGAGTACTTGTGCATAGCAACGATATTCTCTGACAGCAAATAACTATAGTCGCGATATATGTGGTTAACTGCTTCGTGTAACTTGAACTTTGAGAAAAAAGACATAAATATCAATATGCTAGACTATTAATTTTCATCACTTTCACTTTTATCAATTACAATGTAAATTTTTTTCCGTCCAAATACCAAAACTTGATTCTAAACAATTGGCGTTGACGTATTTTCATCATCTTCATCATCATCAAAAATGATAATAACATCATCCTAATTCCAGTTTAGCAAATTAGGATTGAAACACGGATTAAAATTGAGAGCGGGATGAAGTATACGCACAAGTAGGTGTTATATAAACGACCATGAAATATAGCAATGAAACAACAAACGATAAATAAAAGATCACAATGTATTTAACCTCAACATCAACATTTTTTGATTTTTTCATTTCCTTAACTTAACTATGAATTGCTATAAAAAGTAAGAAAAATATTACGTGTTTATATAGTAGAGATTAAGATGATTATTTTGAAACTATTTATTATAATTTTTTAAATAATAAAAAGAATAGACCGGTGTACACATATTTGTAAATTAAAAAGAAGCATGTAACGCATATTGGTACGTTTCTATTTTTTCGTTTCCATTTCTTAGTTTTTATTTTTTTTAATTATGTGTTTTTATAAGTTTTAATTTTTAGTTGACATTATTTTATTAGTTAAAGTTGATATTTAAAGTAAAGGTTTAAAAAGTATTAGTAAAAGATATTAGATAATAGATTAAAAAAATCAATTTTTTATTTTTTAGATATTTTTAAATTTTACGAATAGTCAAATTTGACTCGTAAATATACATTAGGCTTGATAAACGATGGGCCGTGACAATTAACATTTGTGCATTAGGCTTTATGAGACATGGTTGCTCTTTTGTAGGGTGGAAACGAGCCGAGCTGAGCCCGAGCTCGCCAGAGCTCGAGCTCGACTCGTTTATATATTTAAAGCTCGAGCTCGGGCTCGAGCTCGTTTCGAGCCTTATATTTTGAGCTCGAGCTCGGCTGGTGAAAATTTTCAAAAGCTCGAGCTTGAGCTCGAGCTCGACTAATTTATATTATGTGTTAAAGAAAACAAAGTTCAAATAGAGCTCGGCTCGTTAATTACATAAGGCTCGAGCTCGTTTACTACTTTTAAGCTCGTTTATACGTATAAACAATATATATATACGTATATATTTCAAAGGCTCGTTTAGGCTCGCGAGCCTACTCGAGCTTTTTGAATAGAGCTCGGGCTCGAGCTCGATTATTAAATGAGCACAAACTTAGGCTCGAGCTCGGGCTCGAGCTCGTTTAGGCT
>LBNU01029084.1:0-17028 GCA_014162995.1 Artemisia annua
TTGAGCAACTTGTTGTTTATGTACAAAAGCTTGTTGTTCAAGTTGTAAAGCTAAATCATTTTTAGATTCCATTATGTTGCCAATTTGAAATTCGAGATCCTTTTCACGACGATAAGATTCTTTAAAAGCATTTTCAAAACTCTTTTCGTTATCAATGAGTTTAACAACGTTATTTAATTGTGTATTTAAACACTCGAGATCCCTAGACAATGATGCATTCTTCTCTTTCAATCTCGCATTTAATTCTTGACATTTTATATTTTGAGATTGACTGGTCATGAGAAGTGTCCGAAGGTGTGAATCTGGATCAGTCATGGAAGCAAGAGGTTTAAGATGAGCATTTTTGTCATTTACATGATTAGTGTGAGAATCATCAATTGAGACATCTGAGTTAATTTGATCATCATCAAATGTAACGACTGTGTCCAATTGATAATTTTCGTTTGTAGAGAACAATGCATCATTTTGAACCGATTGTTTCGATGTAGATGCAGATGCAGATGGGGTGACAATATCATGTATAAGGCATGAATTAAAGTCGTTTACCTGAGACAGAGTGTCAGAATCATATACTGGACCTGATTCAGTGATGTGGAGTTCCTGCATGTTGGCCATAAGCATAACAGCAGCATTAGCTTCGAGATCTTCCATGTCATCATCAGACTGAGCATTGGCCATGAAGCTGTTGTCATTCAGTTTATTTGTGCCTCTAGCTTCCTCCTGAAGAGCTAATAGAAGTTGCTGTTTGTGATACTTACTGCCCTGAGTTCTTGGAGAAGGACATGCAGTAGCCATATGACCGACTCCATTGCAGTTAAAGCACTTAATGATCTGATTCCCTGATGTATCATTCCCATTATCCCCAAAATCAACCTTCTTCTGAGATGAACCAGAGTTGTTCCTGAAGCTTCCTCCATTGTTGTTAAACCTCTGTCCAGAACTATAACCACCAGAATTGAATCTCCCACTGTTACGGTTTTGAACCTCAACACGGCCATCATGAATCACAGCTTGATTCCTTGTATCAGACGATGATCGGAGACGATTGTTGGACTTGTTAGAAAATTTGCTGAAACCTCTAGCAATGAGTGCTATTCCCTGATTAAGGCTGTTGAAGTCCTCGTCATCATCATCATCATGTGATTGGTACAAGGGATCATTGTTGTGTGATAGGTCAAGTTGTGTTGGTTGTAGTTGTGAAGAGAGATAATAAGATGAAGTCTTATTCTGAATAGGGTAATTGAAGTGATTCTGTTCAACTGAGTAATCGGGAAGTTGCATGGATGAATTCGGAACATGTGAGTGAGCAACCAATGCTAATGAGTTTGATGTTGGAGACGGTGAAAGGGTTCCTCTCTGAGTACGGTCTTTGTTCACTTCTGACTCATGGTGTTTGAGATAATCATACAACAATCCATACGGTGCATCATGAAGATTCTTTGCCTGACGAACAAATGTCACATATCGCTGCCAATCCGGTCTAAGACACCCAAGAAACTTAGTGTTAACGGCAATCTTTGGTAGTGTGATGTTGTGTCTGTCGAGGTCATTTATGATATTGGTGAAGCGGTGATAGTATGACTCAAGTGATTCCATTGGCTCTATCATGAAGTGTGTGTATTCCATGTAAAGTTTGGATTCCATATCCTCCTGATTCAACTGAGTTCCTTCCATCAGTAGATGAACGTGTTCCCACATGGCCTTAGCATTTTTCTGAGCATCAACACTGCGAAAGATAGGATTTGGTATGCTGTGAAGGATGTAACTCATGGCATATTCGTCCGCTTCCTTATGAAGAATTTGTTCAGCAGTGAGGCGTGTTTCAGGTAAAGCTGTTGAAGACTCAGGTCTAGGTGGAACAGCATTGTCATTAGCAAGAACAGTGTTGAGAGATGGTACAAATGGACCTTCCATGATAACCTTCCTAAGATATCTGCCATGGGGTTTCTTGAGATCAAGAAATCTAAGGAATCGGCTTGACCACTGAACATAGTTACCCGGTGTCAACATTGGTGGTGTGTCAAGTTAACCTGCTTCATGCCTCGATTGTTGAGTAGTAATGACCTCACACATCTGATCAAACCAGTGAGACTGTTTTGGCATTGGAGTGATTTGTTGTAGCATTGGTAAGGGTTGAGGTTGAAATTGATGCATCATGGCATGTTGCTGAGAATACATTTGACTTGGCTGTGAATATGATTGTGCATTTTGTTGATATTGTTGTTGCTGACGAAATTGTTGCAGTTGATGATATGGTTGTGCTTGATAATGGTTAAAGTACGGTGGTTGAGACATGATTGAAAAACTTGTGGTTTATGGATCTTGTAGAAGGTATAGTGCTTAAGAAAAATCTTAGAAAACAAATCCCAATGTGATTTCGATACTTGGTATTTGGAAGATTTCGATAAACTGTGAAAGTCCAAGTAATCTCGATACACTGAAGTTCTCGATAAAACAAGTAGGATCTCGATAACTCACGTTGTTCTCGATATAAGGAGATTATCGAGAAATGTTGGAGACAATTATCGAGATCTTTGGTTCTATGAAGACAAAGTATGTTTTCGATGTATCTGAAAGTAATTTCGATAGATTCACAAGATTTCGAAAGCAAACAAGTGATTTCGATAAATGGTGAAGTTCTCGATAACCTCAGGTTCTCGATAACAAGTATCAAAGTTTTGAGATTATACAATAACGAAACTAACCAATAAGTCGAAGTGTTTTCTTTCTTATACAAGAGAGAAAAGCACTGAGTAAGCAACAAAAACACTTAAATAGTAATATCGAAAGTTCTTGATAAAATGGGGTTTTGTGTTCTCGATAAGTAGCCAAAATGCAGATTTTTATTTTGTGAAAAAGCAATCCTAAAACGAGTTTTTAACCTAAGATTCTTGTACAACTAGCATTAAAATGATGAAATCTTAATGAAAGTTGCAAACTTGAACTTTTTAACAAAAATTTCAAAAATCTCGATAAAAAGTACAAGTTTATACGAATAAAAAACAACTCAAAAATTTTGAAACTTTGTTGTTTGTTTTGGTTTCTAACACAAGTTTGTAATCAAATATGTGATAAAAACACAAAAGAAGCAAGAAAGTTGCAATCTTTTTGATGTTAACGAGGTAAAAAACGAGTTTGAGGGGCGTATAACACAAAAAAAAAAAAACTACACCTTCTTCTAGCGATTGATACCACTTGTTAGGTCACCATATTAGTAAACACAAGTATTCAAATGAGAGAAATGAGATGAGAAATAGACTTGGTTGATTAAGATCAATATGAAAGATGAAAGCAAGAGTTTCCTTAAGATATGAAATTAACCAACATTTGATACAAGAGATATGATGTCCTATATATAGGTGAAAGGTAGGGCGACATCCCTTCCTTCCCTTATCTTCTAAACGTGTGGGCTTTAAGTGTAAACCAATCAATTCAAGATCTATCCAAGGTTCATAAGGTATGGTTCCCTAAAACACAAGAATAAACTCTTATTACAAATCAAATACTCTTAGGAAATGGTCATTACAAAAGGTAACCCATTCATAGACAAAAAGGTTACAATTGCTTATAAAATCTCTACTTTCGTCCAACTAGAGTTTTACAAACAATCTGATTTGATGTTATAAAAGCATTCTTATTACAATCATACTTCTTGTTTCTTTGTTGAGTTAAGAATAATTATGGTGAAAAACAATCATTCATAGACAAATGATTATAACTAGTTGAGTAATACCAAATCTTTCGACCCTTGAAAATATAATCAATTAGTTAACCTTAACTTGACAAATGTCACGATGAAACTTAAGGTACAATTGGTTCTTAGGATTGACTTGAAATTTAATTAAAACATGTTATCACAATCACAACATCACTAGGCATAAAACATCATCAAAACAAGTGTAATAACGTTACTAGCTACTCATGACAAACATGTAAACAAACTCAGAATATTTAACATTAGAATCCATAGTTGTAAGTCTTACAATGCTTTGAAATTGATAACAAATGACAAGGTATTGATAACCTAAGTATTGGTGATAGTTCTTTGAGATTTTGGCCTCCAAATGTTGCTTCCTTGGTTCTCCAAATGTTCCTGGTTCTTTCTGCACGAATTTGCCTTTGTTGAGAGCTAGATGATGATAATAATTGAGAGTAGTAATGAGAGTAATTGTCTCCTTGAAGCCTTTGAGAAATAATTCGTCTTCACGGGCTTCTCATGAGTAGATTTCTTCTTTGACTCGGCTTTTAGACTCTTTTCCAAATCTTGTGCTCTTTTGCGGCTTCTTGGTTGATTTTCATGTCATTTTTGCAATATCCATTCCTGCACGATCATAAACACAAAAACAACATATCTTTGGCGTTTTGCGTTAGTTTTTGGTCTTTTCTATACTTAAACTAAGGTAAAAGATATGTGTAATTTAGCACATATCAACGGGCAGCTAGAATTGAAAGTGTGAGTGAAGATGCATATCGTTCTCTGGAGGTCTCGTGTGCATGCTGGAGGTATAGAAAGTCATTGTTAAAGAAGCGTCTGTAGGGGATCTTGGGTTTTTCAGGAAAGCCAATTAGAGTTAGTGGTTCTGTCCAGTCGGTGAAGTAGGGTTTCTTTGTTTCAGTATCGACATTAGATTCAGGGTTGAGCCAGTCAAACGAGCCAGATAGAGCACACGCTATATTCTCCATGTGGTAATCAAGTTCGACTTTGTTCCCTGATCTCTTCTTGAGAAAGTCCATGGCTTCACGATTGATCCGCTTCAGTTCAGTCTTTGACAACCTTTAAACTTGAAGTCCTGACATAATACTCTGAGTCATCTGCAAAGTATTACCCGACAATGGTTCGTCGGCCTCAAGCGGTGGTTGAGCTTTGATCATAGTAGTCAACCAATCAGAGTGATGAGCTTCGTCCATGTCTAGCCATGAGAATTGAGTAGTCTTTTGCTTCTGCTTCTTAGACTTCTTCTTCTCTTTTGTTTTGGTTGTGTCAGATGGACCGGCTTGAAATGTAGGAATTTCTGAGTCAGGTAATGCTGTTGCTGTTCCTTCCTGAGTATCAAGCTGTTGAAGCACAAAAGGTTCCTCTGATTGAGTTGGACCGGAACCGGAAGCTGGAGCTCTTTGTTTGGTAGGAGGAGCCTTAGTAGTCTTGCGTGGCTGGTGTGATGAAGATGGTGCTTCTGACTTCTTCGACTTCTTGCTTTTCGGATCAGAGTCAGGATCATCATCTTTTCTTTGTCGTTTGTGTGTACCGGCAGCTTCCTTGCAAGATTCTTTTGAGGCAATGGCTTGTAGAGCCTCAAACATTGTTGCTTCATCAGGTGTTTTCACCTCCTTGTTTCGTAGTTTAGCAGCTAACAAGTCTCGTAGTTGTTCGATGGGAAGTTGTTCAGGTGTTTGTGGAGGCTTGTTAGTTTGGAGGTAGAATGGAGTTGATTCAAGCATTCGTTCAATTGTGTGCTTGATCCTGGTGATCAACGTTGAGTGAATTGGTTCGATAAGTGAAGACACAGCCGGTTTGGCTACTGCAGCGAGATTTTCGTTCAGATATTCCTTTGTGTAGTTCTTTATCATCTTGCCCATGTCCGCTTGTAGTAACTTGTTAGCAAGTGCACTAGTATCCTTGAGATCTTTGACTTGAGAAGTCAAAACTTTGACCTGTATGGAGAGCAGTTTTACTTGGTCTTTTAGATCTCCGGATGGCTATTTTGTCTCCTTCCTCTTCTTCTTTGCCAAATCATAAGCTCTCTTGATCTGCTTTGATGCTGTCAAAGATGCTTTGCTTCTTTTCTTCTTCTTGTCTGATTTGCTTTTTGATGTTTTCTTTGCTGGTGGTGGTTGATGTGCTATTTGTTAGTGCAAGTTTTAAATTTATAAAGGTGAATTACCGAATCTAGAAACAACACATACGAGCAAGTATACTCGTCCGTTATAGCAAGATATGATGGTAAGTCGGGATCGTTCGCAGGGATTTGTGAGTGAATCTAATATTAGTCTAAAAGTAAATCTCTAAATGTAAGCAAATAAGATAATAAGCAAGTTCAATAATTTAAAAGCTACACTTGTTTAGACTAGTTTCCTACTTAATGACACATGTGATTGTGATAACTCTTGAGAACATGTTGGTTGCGATAATTAGATGGTGGTCTAATCTATTGTTTTTACAAGTTAAACTTGGCCAAGATTTTAGTTCATAAAAACAAGCTTTAAGTGTAAACCAATCAATTCAAGATCTATTCAAGGTTCATAAGGTATGGTTCCCTAAAACACAAGAATAAACTCTTATTATAAATCAAATACTCTTAGGGAATGGTCATTACAAAAGGTAACCCATTAATAGACAAAAAGGTTACAATTGCTTATAAAATCTAAACTTTCGTCCAACTAGAGTTTTACAAACAATCTGATTTGATGTTATAAAAGCATTCTTATTACAATCATACTTCTTGTTTCTTTGTTGAGTTAAGAATAATTATGGTGAAAAACAATCATTCATAGACAAATGATTATAACTAGTTGAGTAATACCAAATCTTTCGACCCTTGAAAATATTATCAATTAGTTAACCTTAACTTAACAAATGTCACGATGAAACTTAAGGTACAATTGGTTCTTAGGATTGACATGAAATTGAATTAAAACATGTTATCACAATCACAACATCACTAGGCATAAAACATCATCAAAACAAGTGTAATAAGGTTACTAGCTACTCATGATAAACATGTAAACAAACTCAGAATATTTAACATTAGAATCCATAGTTGTAAGTCTTACAATGCTTTGAAATTGATAACAAATGACAAGGTATTGATAACCTAAGTATTGGTGATGGTTCTTTGAGATTTTGGCCTCCAAATGTTGCTTCCTTGGTTCTCCAAATGTTCCTGGTTCTTTCTGCACGAATTTGCCTTTGTTGAGAGCTAGATGATGATAATAATTGAGAGTAGTAATGAGAGTAATTGTCTCCTTGAATTGTTGTATTGAATTGTGTACTCTAGAGGTCCTTTTAGGCTTGTCAAATACTCCTAGCAATCAATAGGGACATAAATGCTGGAGCTTGGACAACAAGACACTAATAAGAGTCTAGAACATTGAAACAAAAGGCCAAGATTCGTGCACAAAAAGTTTCTCTTCTCAGCAGAACTTCCATCCGAATCGGTTGCGGGTTGCTACCGATCGGATGGGAGTGGTAAATGTGGCAATCCGATCAGTTGGCCACCAACCGATCGGATGGTGATGACTGATTGATTTTGGACTTTGGCTTTCTTTGTGTATTTCTTCATGCACTCTCCACACTTGATTAACTCTGAACTTGGAACTTTGAAATGACCAAACTTAGGTTCTCCTTATGAATTACTTCACAAATTGGACTTTGAACTAGGGAATCTTCGTGTAATCGCATGTGCTCCATTTTCTTCACTTTTTCCTCGTTTTTCCTACATTTGGCTACATATGCTACAAAAACATACTTTGATACGATTTTGTTGCAAAAGCATATAAAACTAACCAAATAGCATGCATAAAAACACTAATAACGCTTCTAAAAACATGTTAACTTTGAGCGTTATCAAATCCCCCACACTTAAACTTTGCTTGTCCTCAAGTAAATCTAGAAGAAAACTAAATATCCACATGGTAAACGAAAGTGATTTCTGAAAATTGTGATGAAATCCTCCTTATACAAGTACAAGTTAGACCATCCTTGTTAAGCTTTTATAAATGAAATATTAAGATGTTTGACAATACCCAACGATTTTCTTGCTCGATTAACACTTCTAAAACACCTCACGAAGGAAGAATAAAATATAATTCACTCATAACACTCATATATGGGGTAGTGTATATGATAAATCACACTCATTGCTCAGTCATGACCTAATTATTACCATAAGCTTCTGCAAGAAACAAAACTACACCGCAATGGCGTAAGCACAAAGTCTACATATCAAAGAGGTCTTTTATTCGGGTTTAGGCTAAAAAGGGGTAATAAAACCTTCGTGCAAGTATCTTGTGTAAATCCTAGTAGATCGCTGCCACGAATTCTCGTATCACCAAAGAACGGATGGTCACTAAGGATATCCTTAGTTCGCTAGCATGTTTTCTAGATCCTCATGAACTCGGATGGTCACTACTTATCAATACACTCAATAATTACACTAAGTTAAAGGGTATGGATAAGACATGGGAATATTGAAGGGTAAGTGATGTTTAAGAATATACAAACTAGTCCAAGTCTATGGATCGAGTGTCATTAGCTTTTCTTCCTTGAATCATAACCTCGTAGTCTTTGAGAACTTCATTCTTTCACGATCAATGCTTTATTTTATAGCTTTATTGCTATACATAACACTATACATATCAAACTAACAACTTTTTTTTTTCTTTTCTTTTTTTTTAAACAAACTCTATACATAACACTTAGAAACACTTGTCATCATACATATTGTGATGACTAAACTTTACTTGCTTCAATCGCTGATTCTTGAATTTCCACTTTCTCCATTCTTCCTTCATGATTCATAATTTCTTCACAAAGCTAACAACTCACCAAGACTTGACTAAAGGGTAAGGCTAGGCTAAAAAAGTGTAAAATCTTTTTGTATTTTTGTGGTTTTAATCAAAAGAAAGGAAAAGGCTCAGAAGGTGTAACTAAGGGTATCTAGCGTTAAAGATGAACGCTAACAAAAGGGTTAAAAATTGGAGTTTAACTAATCAATGTGACTAGCTAAAAATCAATAAAGAAAGCTATTTGGTTTAAATCCTAAGGTTACCTCTTATCACGTATGTATCCTTATATTACAAAAGTAATCTCACAACGGTCTCGTAATGATTTACAAGTACAAGTTCTAGAATAAATAAAATCACCGGCACACTCATAACAAAAGATTCAAGCATATAAGATATAGGCTTGTTATAAAAAGGCTCAAATCCTCACAATTTTGGTGGAAAGGGTTATAATGTGTGCTAGCAAATGTAATCGATCCAAAAGTGGATTGCAATATAAATCGGAACACATCTCAATTCTTTTAAAATTACTGATTTTCCAGTGGATAGATGATCCGTTTATTCTAATAAATTACTCCTAAAAGCGTGAAAACAACTAGATTATAAGGACAAACAAAATTTAAAAATTAACTCGATATAACAATTAATTTCTTATTTTCCTACTCACCCCCCCCCCCCTCCACACTTAAGTTAAGCATTGTCCTCAATGTGATAGACGAACTATAACGTATGAAAGTAGGGAAATGAGAAAATAAACCATGATATCAGCTTTTATGCTTCCGTCCAATCATTTATTCCATGCAATCAATACCTGTATTATTAGAAAACAAAAACAAACAAACAAAAAGCATTGTAATTTTATTCAAAATAGTGGCATACCCCCACACTTAAGTTTGACCAAGTGGTAAAACTTTGGGGTATAGGCACTGAAAATTAAACATTAAAATAAACACACGGGTTGCCTCCCAAGAAGCGCTTGTTTTATTAACGAGTCCTCAACCTGACTCAAACTTCGAACAGACTATGTAGGTGTAGCGTCACGCTTCCTTTTAGGAATATACACTACATTTCCTATCACAATTCCTTCTCCTGTTTCATCTATGTTTTCCAATGTAACTTTTTCCCATGCTCTAGGGAGAGCATCATAGATAAAACCAGTATTGTGTGCCCAAGGGACCATTCCCTTGTGTGGAGCCATGAATGTGATAGCTTCATATTCAGATTAGGACGAAATTTCTTCGTTAGAAATCAAGTTTAATTGCTCTTTATCATAATAGAGTTTAATTCGATGTCCATTGACAATGAAACTTCCGCCATGTTTGTCATAAAGTTCAACATAACCTGATGGAAATCCATGTTTCACTACATATGGTCCGAACCATTTTGGTTTGAGTTTCGGAGCTTTAAACTTATATTTCATATTGAATAGCAGAACTTTATCTCCAGCTTTGAATTGTTTCCGAATTCTTAGCTTTCTATCGTGGTAAGCTTTAGTTCTTGCTTTGTATAGCTTGGAGTTTTCATAGGCTTGAAGTCTTAACTCGTCGAGTTCATGCAATTGCAAAAATCTCTTTTCTCCAGCTATATTCAGATCAGGATTACAGCTTCTCAATGCCCAGTAAGCACGATGTTCGAGTTCGAACGGCAAATGACATGTTTTTCCATACAAGAGTCTGTACGGTGTTGTACCAATTGGTGTCTTATAAGCCGTACGAATGCCCATAGAGCGTCGTCTAATTTTCTTGACCAAACGGCAGGATTGTCTTTAACCATTTTTTCAAGTATTCTTTTTATAGCTCTATTGGTATTTTTGACTTGACCACTTGTTTGTGGATGATAAGCTATAGCAAAACGATGATGAACTCCATATTGTTTCATTACTTTCTCCATTTGTTTATTGCAGAAATGGGATCCTCTATCACTTATTAAAGCTTTAGGGATTCCATAGAGAGCGAATAGCTTTTTGAGAAAGTTAACAACAACTCGTGCATCGTTGGTAGGAAGAGCTTCAGCTTCTACCCATTTGGAAACATAATCGATTGCAACGAGTATATATTCGTATTTGTGTGATTTAGGGAAGGGTCCCATAAAATCAATTCCCCAAACATCGAATATTTCGCAGACTTGAATGCTCTTTTGAGGCATTTCATCTCTACGAGAAAGGTTACCGGATCTTTGGCACGCATCGCAGTTTTGAACGAGAGTATATGCTTATTTGAAAATCATGGGCCAATAGAATCCAGCTTCAAAAACTTTTCTAGCTGTGGTAGAAGGACCATAATGTCCCCCAGTTGGGCCATGATGACATTCATCAAGAATTTTCCTTGTTTCGGAACCCGAAACACATTTTGAAAAGGTAAGGTTTCTCCCAATAGTAGTGTTTTAGCTCCGAAAAGAACTTACTACGCTAGTAGTGACTCATCCCTTTTTTAAGAATATCTCCTGCAAGATAATTGGCGTAATCTGCGAACCATGGTACGTCACTATCATCCTCATCATCAGTCGTCATGAGAGTTTCATCTGGAAAGTAATCGTTAATTTCATTTTCTTTAAATTCTTCCAAATTTGGGTTCTCTAAACGTGACAAATGATCGGCTGCAAGATTTTCTGCTCCTTTCTTATCTTTTATTTCGATGTCAAACTCTTGGAGTAGTAAAATCCATCTGATAAGACGCGGTTTTGCATCTTGTTTGGTAAACAGATATTTGAGTGCGGAATGATCTGTAAAAACTATCGTTTTTGAAAGCACGAGATAAGATCTGAATTTGTCGAATGCAAAAACTACGGCTAATAATTCTTTTTCAGTAACCGTGTAGTTTTGTTGAGCGCTATTAAGTGTTTTACTAGCAAAGTATATAGGACGAAAATGTTTTCCTTCACGTTGTCCTAAAACAGCTCCAACAGCAAAATCACTTGCATCACACATGAGTTCAAATGGTAGTGACCAATTAGGTGCAACCATAATTGGGGCACTAGTCAACTGACTCTTCAATGTTTCGAAAGCTTTGATGCAGTCAGCATTGAAATCAAAAACAGAATCTTTTTCTAAAAGTCTAGTCATAGGACGTGATATTTTCGAAAAATCTTTGATAAAACGGCGGTAAAAACCGGCATGTCTTAGAAAACTTCTAACGTTTTTGATGTTAGTTGGTGGTGGTAATTTGGCGATAACATCAATTTTTGCCTTGTCTACTTCCATTCCTGAACTTGATATTTTGTGTCCTAACACAATTCCTTCAGTAACCATGAAATGGCATTTTTCCCAATTAAGAACTAGATGTGCGGCTTTACATCTTTCAAGCATTTTATCGAGATTGGAAAGACAGGTTTCAAAAGAATCACCAAAAACAGAAAAGTCATCCATGAAAACTTCCATAGATGTTTCAATCATGTCTTGGAATATTGCGATCATACACCTTTGAAAGGTTGCAGGTGCATTAAAAAGACCAAAAGGCATACGCCGATAAGCGTAGGTTCCAAAAGGACATGTAAATGTGGTTTTCTCTTGATCGGCTGGGTCGATGGAAATTTGGAAATATCCCGAAAAACCATCAAGGAAGCAAAAGTATTTGTTCCCTACTAATCTTTCGAGCATTTGATCCACGAATGGTAAAGGAAAATGATCTTTCCTGGTGGCTTTATTCAGTTTTCTGTAATCAATTTATACTCGCCATCCAGTGACAGTTCTAGTAGGAACTAATTCATTCCTTTCGTTGGTCACTACGGTCATTCCTCCTTTCTTTGGAACACAATGAACTGGATTCACCCATGGACTATCCTCGATAGGATAAATAATTCCTGCGTCAAGAAGTTTGATGATTTCCTTCTTAACAACTTCTTTCATATTTGGGTTGAGTCGACGTTGTCTTTCTACAACGGGTTTAGTACCTTCTTCACAATTGATTTTGTGTTTACAAAAATCTGGAATAATTCCTGGTATATCAGAAGTTTTCCATGCAAAAGCGCGTTTATGCTTCTTAAGAACTGAAACGAGTCGTTCTTTCTGATTTGTTTCGAACAACGACGATATGACTACCGGAAGAAATGAATTTCCTTCTAAGTAGGCATATTCGAGATTATTGGGAAGAGGTTTGAGTTCCAAGTCAGTGGGTGGTTCTTCTAGAGAAGATTTGCTTTTCATTTGATCTTTTTCAGTGATGTCTTCAAATTTCTCTTCTTTCTCTTCTTCTTCCTCTTCAAATTTTACTTCCATGAATTCCTCAAATTCTTTATCAGAATCTGCTTCACTGATCTTTTCAGAAGTAGACATGAATGGTTTTGAATCATCAAGCAAAGCATCTAATTCTTCTTCAGTGACTTCATCAATTACATCAATGTTATAGCATGAGTCATCACTGGAATTTGGATATTTCATTGCTTTATCGATTAAGAAAGTCATTCGATCTTCTCCTATTCCAAGATTGAGTTCTTTGCCTTTGACTTTGATCATGGCGTCAGCGGTGTTTAAGAAAGGTCTTCCTAAGATTAGAGGTACTCGACTATCTTCCTCCATTTCTAAGATGACAAAATCCACAGGAAAGACATTTACCAACTTGAACAAGCATATTTTCGGCAACCCCAACAGGATATTGGTATGTATGGTTGGCTAATCTTATACTCATTTTAGTGGGTTTCAATGTATTGATTGAAAGTTTAGAATACAACGAATAGGGCATCAAAATGATACTTGCACCTAGATCGGCTAAAGCATCACATTTGATGTTGTTTCCTAATGTGCATGGTATGAGAAAACTTTCGGGATCTCCGAGTTTTGGTGGAATTTTGTTTTGAATGATAGCAGAGCATTCTTCATTGAGAACGGTAGCGGAAATTTGTTCTAACTTGTTTCGATTATTAAGAAGTTCTTTCAAAAATTTCCCATAATTGGGCATTCTAGCTAGAACATCAACGAGAGGTACGTTAATTTTGACTTCTTTGATCATCCCAATAAACTTCTTATTTCGCTCTTCTCTTTTCTCTTTTCTTAGGGCTTGTGGATATGGTATTTTTGGTGTGTAAGGTTTAATTGGTGGAACGATTTTTTCTTGGGTTGGTGTTTGTGTTGGTGGTTGTGTTGGTTTTTCTTTAGCTGTTTCTTCTTCAGCTTCTTCCTCATCCTCATTATGAACGACAGGATTATCTGTAGGAACGGGTGGTGGATCATATGAGAGACCACTTCGAGTGAACACTGCATTGATATGCGCATTTCTGGTTTGTGGTGGACGATAACTCTTATCGTTAGATCCAGACGGTTTTGGGTTGGATTGGGTGTTACTTGGTCAAGTACCAGGAACTCAAGAAGAAAATTGATCAGAAAGTCTTCCAAATTTTTGTTCAAGATCCTGGATAGAAGCTTGATGATTTTTCTGACCTTGTTCAACTTTGGTTTTGAGATTGAAAAATTGAGTTTTCACAAACTCGTTTGTGGCTCTTTGAGTGGTTACGAAATCTCGCATCATTTTTTCGAAATCAGATTCTTCCTTTTTATCGGAATTTGATTGGTTTGGGTTGTCTACTCGAAGTTGAGAATCACGGTTGTTATCCCTTTGTTGGCGGTCTTGCCAATTTCCAAAACTTCTTCCGTAATAATTATCACGAAAACCTCCTCCACGATATCCTCCTTGGATATAATTGGCTTCCCCTTCAATGGGCCTATTCATAGGTTGGTCATCACACTCCTCCACAATTATTACAGCCATCTCGCATTTCTTTCATTTCTCCTTTTATATCTTTGTATTGCGAGTCGATTTTAGAAGTCAAGGCTTCTAGTTTCTCCATGAGTTTCGAATTATCTGAACTTTCGGCAAAAGCAACGGTTTTTCGCAAGGGTTTGGTTTTGGAATCTTTTGACCAATCGAGTTTAAGGAGTACTCGATCTTCGAGAAGTTGATATGCCTTGTTAGGAGTTTTGTAAAGAAAAATTCCTCCGGCATCAAGGATTGCTTGGGATGCTTCATCAAGACCATGATAAAAGATTTGGATTATTGTTCCTTTTCCTAAATTATGACCATGACAACTTCGAAGCAAATCTTTCATGCGAAGCCAAGCTTCAACAAGAGATTCATTAGGACTTTGGGTGAAAGCACAGATTTCTCCCATTAATCTATCAAACATGGCAGGTGGAAAGAATCGGCTTACAAAAGCTTGCCTCATCTCCTCCCAAGTATTGATAGTTCCTGGGGTTAACTCGTTATACCACACTTTGGCATCTCCAGCGAGTGATGATGGAAAGAGTTTGAGCTTAATAGCATCGACATTGGTATCTCCATAACGGAACATGCCACAAATTTCAATGAATTCGGCAATGTGTTTATGTGGATCGGCCCGCGAACGGCCATCAAATTGACGGTCTTTGATCATAGAAAGATGGTGACCTTTAACGGTAAAGTTTTCACCAAGGTTGGCAACAACAATAGCAGCTCCAGGAGTGGGTGCTACGGTTCGATTTGCGGCCCACATAGGTTGATCGTCAGCCATGAGTACGGGTATTGGTTTAAAAAGATCGGAAATGGGATGTTCGTCGGAAAGATTATCAAACCAATTAAGAATAGATGAAGATCTCTTCTTACAAAACAAACTTTTGGGATTGGACAAAGGTGTACTAAGATTTTTAGTAGTAGAACGAGTGTTCAGACAACTACCAAAAGAATCAAGGCAAGTACCTAAACAAAAGAACTAAGAAAAATAAAAATTTCGAAAACAAAGAGTTGCAACCGAATCAGCTGGATACCAATCCGATCGGCTGAAAGTTACGGTAAATAAATAAAAACGCAACCGAATCGGCTGACAGCTAATCCGATCGGCTGAAAATTTCTGTAAAGAAAAAAACATGTTAACTTTGAGCGTTATCAAATCCCCCACACTTAAACTTTGCTTGTCCTCAAGTAAATCTAGAAGAAAACTAAATATCCACATGGTAAACGAAAGTGATTTCTGAAAATTGTGATGAAATCCTCCTTATACAAGTACAAGTTAGACCATCCTTGTTAAGCTTTTATAAATGAAATATTAAGATGTTTGACAATACCCAACGATTTTCTTGCTCGATTAACACTTCTAAAATACCTCACGAAGGAAGAATAAAATATAATTCACTCATAACACTCATATATGGGGTAGTGTATATGATAAATCACACTCATTGCTCAGTCATGACCTAATTATTACCATAAGCTTGTGCAAGAAACAAAACTACACCGCAATGGCGTAAGCACAAAGTCTACATATCAAAGAGGTCTTTTATTCGGGTTTAGGCTAAAAGGGGTAATAAAACCTTCGTGCAAGTATCTTGTGTAAATCCTAGTAGATCGCTGCCACGAATTCTCGTATCACCAAAGAACGGATGGTCACTAAGGATATCCTTAGTTCGCTAGCACGTTTTCTAGATCCTCATGAACTCGGATGGTCACTACTTATCAATAAACTCAATAATTACACTAAGTTAAAGGGTATGGATAAGAATGGGAATATTGAAGGGTAAGTGATGTTTAAGAATATACAAACTAGTCCAAGTCTATGGATCGAGTGTCATTAGCTTTTCTTCCTTGAATCATAACCTCGTAGTCTTTGAGAACTTCATTCTTTCACGATCAATGCTTTATTTTATAGCTTTATTGCTATACATAACACTATACATATCAAACTAACAACTTTTCTTTTCTTTTCTTTTTTTTTTAAACAAACTCTATACATAACACTTAGAAACACTTGTCATCATACATATTGTGATGACTAAACTTTACTTGCTTCAATCGGTGATTCCTGAATTTCCACTTTCTCCATTCTTCCTTCATGATTCATAATTTCTTCACAAAGCTAACAACTCACTAAGACTTGACTAAAGGGTAAGGCTAGGCTAAAAAAGTGTAAAAGAAAGGAAAAGGCTCAGAAGGTGTAACTAAGGGTATCTAGCGTTAAAGATGAACGCTAACAAAAGGGTTAAAAATTGGAGTTTAACTAATCAATTTGACTAGCTAAAAATCAATAAAGAAAGCTATTTGGTTTAAATCCTAAGGTTGCCTCTTATCACGTATGTATCCTTATATTACAAAAGTAATCTCACAACGGTCTCGTAATGATTTACAAGTACAAGTTCTAGAATAAATAAAATCACCGGCACACTCATAACAAAAGATTCAAGCATATAAGATATAGGCTTGTTATAAACAGGCTCAAATCCTCACAATTTTGGTGGAAAGGGTTATAATGTGTGCTAGCAAATGTAATCGATCCTAAAGTGGATTGCAATATAAATCGGAACACATCTCAATTCTTTCAAAATTACTGATTTTCTAGTGGATAGATGATCCGTTTATTCTAATAAATTACTCCTAAAAGCGTGAAAACAACTAGATTATAAGGACAAACAAAATTTAAAAATTAACTCGATATAACAATTAATTTCTTATTTTCCTACTCACCCCCCCCCCCCCAAACTTAAGTTAAGCATTGTCCTCAATGTGATAGACGAACTATAACGTATGAAAGTAGGGAAATGAGAAAATAAACCATGATATCAGCTTTTAT
>LBNU01029084.1:33472-47543 GCA_014162995.1 Artemisia annua
TGGCCTATTTGATATAAAATCATATAAAAAGGTCTAATCTCGGCCTCTTTGGTTTATTTTGGACTTATTAAATCTAGCCTCATAACAAATATATAAGCTTCACTTATTTTATAGACCTGATTGCTTATATAAGGCTAATTGAGCTTATTTGACATATTTAATTAATAAAACTGGTATATAAGTTTGTTAAGTGGCAAAAGTTGTTTCACTGCTTTTTAGCGGAATTTGCAACATTTGGTGATGGTTTGGGAAAACAACTATATACGAACGGTCATGCCCGATTTATAAAAATTCTATACTTAGCTACTTCCCAATAAATAGACTAAAAGGTGAAAAACAAAAATACTTATATTCTCACTAACCATTTTGTCTTCATTAACTTGTACGTTATATATATACACACTATAAACTAATAAATTTCTACATTTAATGATGACGTCTACTATTTATTGTGATACTTTCCGTCACTACCTTCGGTTAATGTCAAAATCGAGATTTATTCATCTTCGATCTTTGTTATAGTACTTATATATACTTATGCATTTTCAAGAAGCCAATACTTACAAAAACTTAAAAACTGATTAAAATTAAATACTGCCACACAAGCAACCAATAACGCAAACCCCGTTAAAACTTTAAACTTTATTTAAACTTCATGATTTTTTAAACGGGCAACTGCTGAACTAAACTTGCCATACTGGAATCTAGTCGCCTGTCGGTGCGCCACTATCACTACTTGATTTTACTATCTGATACTCTGCTTGGAGCGTGAGTTGCATGACCCCACTTTTCTTGTTTTATAACTGCTTTTAGGGGGAATTACATTGCTCGTTTTAAATCAAACTCTATGCTTGTTTATGATTGAACACATATCTGTTTACTTTGAAAGCATGAATTATTGACTTATTGCCACAGTTCGAATTACCTTATTTTGACACAAGCTGTTTAAAATCATATAGCTGAGTCATAGCCCCCCTTTTATCTATTTTCTACCTTTTGGGGGGAGATACATGCTCGTTTTACTTATGTCTTTACTCCTATCTTAAACTCTTTATGATTTGGATGACTATACTTTAAATACTTTTACTGCAACATAGTTACATGTTCAAACGCTGAAACAATGTGACTCTGTATGCTATTCTGATTGATATTGCCTAAGTTTAGCTGCTTGCCCAAAAGTCCCTCAATATCATGAACCCGTAGTCACTTTGCGAAGTGAGCGGCCGGAATATAGCTGAATAGATCTATTGGCAAACCGACGCCCATTTGAAGTTAGCCTGTGATGGGTAATCCGAATGCACTATATTCGCGCTCATTCGCAAAGTGACTACGTCTGATATTGAGGGACTTTTGGCAGCAGCTAACTTAGGCAAATACAATCAGAATAGCATCAGAGTCACACATTGTGTTGCAGGTTTGAACATGTAATATGTTGCCGCTAAAAGATTTAAAGTATATCATCAAATCCAAGTAAAAGTTTAAGATAGTTGAGTAAAGAGAAAGACATAAGGTAAAACGAGGCATGTATCTCCCCCAAAAAGGTAGAAAAAATAGATAAAAGAGGGGCTTATGACTCACATATATGATTTAATACGCTTGTGGTCCCAAAATAAGGTAATTCAATGTGCAATAAGTCAGATAATTCATGCTTTCAAGTAGGAACAAGTAATGTGTTCAATCATAAACAAGCATAGAGTTTGATTTAAAACGAGCATGTATTCCCCCCTAAAACAGTTATAAAACAAGTAAAAGTAGGGGTCATGAACTCACCTCAGCAAGAGTAGTCAGATAGTAAAAGTCAAGTAGTGATAGTGTGCGGCACCGACACGCGACCTAGATTAGTATGGCAAGTTTAGTTCACAGTTGCCCGTTTAAAAATCAATGAAGTTTAAATAAGTTTAAAAGTTTTAACGGGTTTGCGTTATTGTTGCTTGTGTGGCAGTATTTAAGTTTTAATCAGTTTTTAAGTTTTTGTAAGTATTGGCTCTTGAAAATGCATAAGTATATATAAGTATATAATAACAAAGTATCGAAGATGAATAAATCTCCGATTTGACATTAACCGAAAGGTAGTGTACGGAAAGTAATCACAAATAAATAGTAGACGTCATCATAAAATGTAGAAATATTATTAGTTTATAGTGTGTATATATATATACGTACAAGTTAATGAAGACAAAATGGTTAGTGAGAAATATAATATTTTGTTTTTCACCTTTTAGTCGATTTATTTGGAAAAGTAGCTAAGTATAGAATTTTTTTATAAAAATCGGGCATGACCCGTTCGTATATAGTTGTTTTCCCAAACATACCAAATGTTGCAAATTCCCGCTTAAAGCAGTGAAACAAACTTTTAGCCACTTAACAAACTTATATAAGTTTTATTAAGTTAAAATATGTCAAATAAGCTCAATTAAGCTATAATAAGCAATAGTCTATAAAATAAGTGGAACTTATATATTTGTATGAGGCTAGATTTAATAAGTCCAAAATAAACCAAAGAGGCCGCAGATTAGACTTTTTATATGATTTATATCAAAATAGGCCAAAGAGGCCGCAGATTAGACTTTTTATATAATTTATATCAAAATAGGCCAAAGAGGCCGCAGATTAGACTTTTTATATAATTTACGCAACATTAAGCCGAAATCTATAAAATCAAAATAAGCTAATCTAATAAGCTTTAAAATGAGTCGATAAGTTTATAATTAAGCACCTTGACTCGGTTGACCAAAATAAGCCTAACCGAACACCCTAGTTGGGCCCGGTTGGGGTGTCGGCCCAACAGCCACTCGACACACACACAAAAAAAAGGGTTTATGTCCGATCCTCCATAGTTCTGAAGTTGAGATGAGACATGCGTTGGTGCCATAACCAGGATTTTGTTGATTCTGCCTTTGAAAGTAAACATATGGGAGAGGAAGCGGTCATATCTGACATTGAAATTGTATAAAGATTGTTTCCACGTTTGCCTGACATAAGATCATTCCCTTTTAAATCACGAACAAAGCATGTTTTCTCCCTAAAAATGCAACTTCCAGATCACCATCACAAAATTGACCTACTGAGAAGAGATTGTGACCAAGGCCTTCGACATAGTATACACGACTAATTTCGATGTTCCCACTGACATAGTTCCCATACCCCATAATTGCAGCGAAATGATCATTCCCGAATCTGACAGTTCCAATAAACTTTGAGACAAAGTTTCTTAACAGTTTGAGATTGCCTGTCATGTGTCGGGAACATCCGCTATCAACAATCCAAAGAACGATTTGCACCACCTGCATCACATGAAAGAGACGACGATGGTACAATGGTAAGGGTGGAACTCAATGAAGTTGTGGGTTCCGTTGGGTTAGAAGCACACATGTTAACAATTTTAGGAATCCATCTAAAGTTATGTGTCCTTTGTAACCAACGTTGCCAATTCCAACTAGATTTAGCCTTCTTTATATCAAATTCAGTAAGAGTTGGCATGATCCTAGAGGTATTCTTCGCAACTACTGGGTTGACTATATCATTCTTAGAAATACACAAGGCATAAGTCCTAGCACAGATTTAGAAGCATTAGTGGACCTAGATTTTCTGCCTAATGTACGTTTCTTAAAGCGTGATAAAAGAGAATGTGCAACACATTTAGAATGATCACCAAATAACATGCTATTACGAAAAAACACACATGAAGCATCAACTTTTAAAATATTCAAAGGTTCATCATTCGTTACACAAAGATTAGGATTACAATTTGCCAAATCAGAATCTAAATCTAGTGCAGGATGAGTCTTATTCAAAGTCCTAGGGTGTTCTTCTACTTCAGAGGCTTCTAGTGTCGCTCTTCTACGTTGCAAAATCCTATTCTTCCATTTCATTTGTTTACGCTTGGATCTGCTAACGCTATGAGTGGCAACTATTCCTGTAGAGGTGGAAGGATCCATATTAGACTTCTTAGTATGTTGAGCTACACTTGTTATGTCTAATGAGTACATTCCTGGTGCAATTACATTAGTGTTGACAGATTTTCCTTTTTCAAGCTTACGTATCCTCTCGTTCAACTCAATGATAATGTGCATTTTATCCTGAATTTCACTGTCGAGTTTTCTGTTTGAATAAAAATATTCATCACGACTCTTTTGCCAATAGTCTGTAACTTCTTGCAGTTCTGCAATTTCCTTTTCATATTTTGAAATTTGACTTTTTAAATCCTCATTCTCTTTTTGAAAAGTTGTGGAAGTTTTAAGACTTTGCAATTCCAGTTCCAAATCAAGAATCTCGTTTTGACACCATTCAAGCTTTTTGTTGAGTTTAGAAATCTCATTTGAAAGTTTGTTTTGCACATCATCATTGTGTTTTCAGAGATTAACGTTTTCATCTTTTAATGTCTCAATTTGTTTAGATAACAACGCAATATCATCACAATGATCATCAACAAGCATCGAAGTTCCAGATTCATAAAGAGAATTCATAACCATAGAAATAATATCAGCACTAAGAACATGTTTCTTTGAGCTTATGCTCCAATTCAACAATCTCATCAATGTATGACTTAACTTTTTCTCTGGTTTTGCATTTGTGTTCTTTGAACTCGATTTGACAATTTGACAACTCTGTTTTAGTTTTTGAAATGACTGCATCAAGTTGTGCAATTTGTTGTTTGTGTTCAAATGCTTGTTTTTCCAGTTCAGAAGCTAAGATGTTTTTAGACTCCATAATTTTAGCAATTTGATGTTCTAATTCTATAACATGACGAGAAGATTTTTGAAAAGCAGCTTCAAAGCCTTTTTCCCGTTGTACACGTTTTTCAGCATTTTCCAGTTGTAATTTGTAGCACTCAATGTCCCTAGTTAATAATGCATTTTTTGCTTTCAATCTAGCATTAAGCTCTTGACATTTAATATTCTGAGTTTGACTAGTCATGAGAAGTGACTGAAGTTCCGAATCTGGACCAGACGAAGAATCAATATGTTCAATTTGACCATTGTTATCATTGACATTTTCATTATCCGAATCATCAAATGTGACAACCGGGTTAATTTGAAATTCATCAAATATAACTTTTGTGTGCATTTGATTATTCGTTTGTTTAGAGAACAATGAGTCAGTTTGAACATCTTGTTCCTTGTGAGATTCAGATGCAGATGGGGAAACAATTTCATTTATCAGGCATGAATGAATACAAGATACCTGAGATTCACCATCCGTGTCATATACTGGGCCTGAGTCACTTATGTGGAGTTCATGCATGTTGGCCATAAGCATCACAACAGCTTCCAGATCTTCCATGTCATCATCAGAATGTGCATTTGCCATGAAGCTGTTGTCGTTGGCATATGTATTGCTACGGGCTTCATCTTTGAGAGCTAGAAGTAATGCCTGCTTGTGATACTTGCTACCTTGAGTACGTGGTGATGGACATACAGTTGCCAAGTGACCTATCCCATTGCAGTTGTAGCATCTGATGGTTGTATTCCCTGATTCAGTATTCCCAGTATCAACAATGTCTGCCTTTTTCTGAGGGACACCACCATTGTTCCTGAATCCTTCATTGTTGTTAAAACGCTATCCAGAGTTGGAGTTTCCCATATGACTACCTGATCAAAATCTTCCAGTATTCCAATTCTGTATTTCAACGCGACCATCCTGAATGACAGCTTGATTCCTTGTATTAGAAGATGAACGAAGACGATTGTTGGATTTGTTTGAGAATTTGCTGAAAGCTCGAGCAATGAGTGCAATTCCTTGGTTGAGACTGTTAAAATCCTCATCATCATCGTCATCATTTGCACTGTGTTGTGAAGACAAGGTGTCTTGGTTGTCATGTGAGGCAAATGAATTTGCCGGAGGATGCATTGTGGAATCATAAGGTGAGTACGGAGATGGGTTGTTAAGGTAAGTCTGTTCTGGATGATAAGCATTGTGTTGTAGTGGTGGAGATGGAGCATGAGATTGAGCAACAAGCGCCAAAGAGTTTGTAGGTGGGGGCTGTGAGTAGTTTCCTCTGAGAGTGCGATCGTTTTCTACATCACGTTGATGGTGTTTCAGATAGTCAAACAACAAACCATATGGTGTCTCATGAAGATTCTTTGTTTGTCGAACAAATGTCACATACTTCTGCCAATCCGGGCCAAGACATCCTAAAAACATCGTGTTAATTCCAATCCTTGGAAGGAAGATGACTTGTAGTAACTAGCAATCAACATGACACAAAAAGTCAACTTGTGATATCAAATACATATCGGTTCGAGAAACTATATTATAGAAAAGAGAAACAACTACTTTATAAGTTAATTTATCTAATTTGGACGAATTAATTGCATTAATCTACAATTTAAAATATAATGTGTTATATATGGTTGAGAAACTATGAATGTCTATTTCGAAGAAAAAAAACGGTGAAACTTTTAGAATATTGTAGAAAAAGGTTTGTTCATTTTATGTTTAGATATTCGAATATTTAAAATAGTGTTGAATCACATGTGATTTCTCATGCATTTTAAACAACAAAAAAGAAAAGAAAAAAAAAGACAAAAAATACATGTAAAAGTGACAAAAAAAATGTCCAAATTATATCGAAGTCTCCGCAAATCGAAAGATAATTAAATATTTGTCGTGATAGTGTAATTTTTTGGCTTGACATTTAAAATTTTAAAAGATATTACTTTTTGTAACAAAGGGGATGAATGTGAATTTTTTATATATTATAAAAAATGAGAGGCTAGAAGTAATATATTTATATACAAGAAACTTTTGGTATGTAAATAATCTTTCATCATTGGATATTAAGTTAGTTATGTTTAAATTTATAGTATAAAGAGAGAGAGATGGGGAGAGATATTAGGACCAAAATATACCACATAAAACTCAACTATAATGACTATGTTTGGTAAAATAGTGGTAGTATGTAGCAGTAGCATTAAGTGGTAGCAGAAAGCATTAGCATGAATCTGTTTGTTTTTATAAAGTGTTTGGTAACATAATTGTATAGTCATAATTAGTAAGTAGAAATGCAACTTGCTCGTTAATGCTAATAGAAGTAGTGTTTTGATATGGAACGTTTAGAAAAGAATACATCCTAGTTGCTTGTTCCAAACAAACATTTCCGGCCAAACATTAACCGCTACTTTATAATTATTTCAAAACACTCCTAAACGCTTGCTACCAAACACACACTTTTGTTAAAAGTACTGCTCCAAGGTATGAAGTCACAATTTTAAATCCAAATCGTGTAAACACACTTCATTCATTGATTCTGAAACATTAGATCTAAACAGTATAACAAGCACACCTATCACAGGCATGAAAACACATAAATCTACCAATATAACTAAATAAAATTGTAAAATGAAAATCATCCTAAAATTATAAATGCAGCAAATAATAATAGTCAAAATAGTCCAACTTTATTCATTATTTATGGTTTTATAAACCATTTATTTATTATTTATTTATTCATTATTTATGGTTTTATTCATTATTTATGGTTTTATTCATTATTTATTTATTCATTATTTATAGTAATATAACATTACTTTGGGGAGAGATTGTTAGCCTTGAAAATAATGTTATAGTCGGGAATTGCATTAGTTTATTAGTAAAGGGACTTAATGTGTCAACTATGTAAAGTATGACACTTGGTCACCTATAAATAACCTCCTAGTTCCATCTAGGAGGGTTGNCATTTGCACTGTGTTGTGAAGACAAGGTGTCTTGGTTGTCATGTGAGGCAAATGAATTTGCCGGAGGATGCATTGTGGAATCATAAGGTGAGTACGGAGATGGGTTGTTAAGGTAAGTCTGTTCTGGATGATAAGCATTGTGTTGTAGTGGTGGAGATGGAACATGAGATTGAGCAACAAGCACCAAAGAGTTTGTAGGTGGGGGCTGTGAGTAGTTTCCTCTGAGAGCGCGATCGTTGTCTACATCACGTTGATGGTGTTTCAGATAGTCAAACAACAAACCATATGGTGTCTCATGAAAATTCTTTGTTTGTCGAACAAATATCACATACTTCTGCCAATCCGGGCCAAGACATCCTAAAAACATCGTGTTAATTCCAATCCTTGGAAGGAAGATGACTTGTAGTAACTAGCAATCAACATGACACAAAAAGTCAACTTGTGATATCAAATACATATCGGTTCGAGAAACTATATTATAGAAAAGAGAAACAACTACTTTATAACTTAATTTATCTAATTTGGATGAATTAATTGCATTAATCTACAATTTGAAATATAATGTGTTATATATGGTTGAGAAACTATGAATGTCTATTTCGAAGAAAAAAAACGGTGAAACTTTTAGAATATTGTAGAAAAAGGTTTTTTCATTTTATGTTTAGATATTCGAATATTTAAAATAGTGTTGAATCACATGTGATTTCTCATGCATTTTAAACAACAAAAATGAAAAGAAAAAAAGACAAAAAATACGTGTAAAAGTGACAAAAAAAATGTCCAAATTATATCGAAGTCTCCGCAAATCGAAAGATAATTAAATATTTGTCGTGATAGTGTAATTTTTGGCTTGACATTTAAAATTTTAAAAGATATTACTTTTTTGTAACAAAAGGGATGAATGTGAATTTTTTATATATTATAAAAAATGAGAGGCTAGAAGTAATATATTTATATACAAGAAACTTTTGGTATGTAAATAATCTCTCATCATTGGATATTAAGTTAGTTATGTTTAAATTTATAGTATAAAGAGAGAGAGATGGGGAGAGATATTAGGACCAAAATATACCACATAAAACTCAACTATAATGACTATGTTTGGTAAAATACTGGTAGTATGAAGCAGTAGCATTAAGTGGTAGCAGAAAGCATTAGCATGAATCTGTTTGTTTTTATAAAGTGTTTGGTAACATAATTGTATAGTCATAATTAGTAAGTAGAAATGCAACTTGCTCGTTAATGCTAATAGAAGTAGTGTTTTGATATGGAACGTTTAGAAAAGTATACATCATAGTTGCTTGTTCCAAACAAACATTTCCGGCCAAACATTAACCGCTACTTTATAATTATTTCAAAACACTCCTAAACGCTTGCTACCAAACTCACACTTTTGTTAAAAGTACTGCTCCAAGGTATGAAGTCACAATTTTAAATCCAAATCGTGTAAACACACTTCATTCATTGATTCTGAAACATTAGATCTAAACAGTATAACAAGCACACCTATCACAGGCATGAAAACACATAAATCTACCAATATAACTAAATAAAATTGTAAAATGAAAATCATCCTAAAATTATAAATGCAGCAAATAATAATAGTCAAAATAGTCCAACTTTATTCATTATTTATGGTTTTATAAACCATTTATTTATACTTTTATTGTTACATGTTTACCGAAAAACTCAACCAATCTTCGGGACTTCAACAACAACTCCATCAGGTTTATCGAGATTCACCCAAACCCTGTTGGTACACCAATCCATTGGCGTATCATGTTCCACATTATTGATACAGCTTTAATGTTCGAATTCCATTTCTCAATTACTTTGCAAGCTTCATATCCAGTCACTCCAAGCAGCTCTGGCCAGGTCTTGAAAACATCATACTACTGGCCTTCAGAAGTACATGGTGGATATGGAGCCATGATTTGCAACTTTTGAACTTGAATTGATTATACTAATCAAATAAGCCTATTTATACTTCAATGTGTAGGAAGTATCATTTATTAACTTGTATTATAATTTTGTGAGTTTAGTATAATATAATATAATATAATATAATATAATATAATATAATATAATATAATATAATATAATATAATATAATATAATATAATATAATATAATAATATAATATAATATAATAATATAATATAATATAATATAATATAATATAATATAATATAATATAATATAATATAATATAATATAATATAATATAATATAATATAATGTAATGTAATGTAATTTAATGTAATGTAACATAACATAACATAATATAATATAATATAATATAAGCCAAAACGTAAATATTTTTGTTGCCTCAAACTTTTATGTCTAGTTAACTTGAAATATATGGTTTTCTTATTTATTTATTTTCACGAGTTATTAGTTTGCCGCGCGTTGCTACGGAGCTAATTAAAATACAATATTTGTTCTAAAATATTGAGGGTGAGAGGAATTAGAAAAAAGGGTGAAAGCTTAGTCAGAGAAGAATTCGAAAGTAAGTAGGGTTGAAAGGAAGATGACTTGTAGTAACTAGCAATCAACATGACACAAAAAGTCAACTTGTGATATCAAATACATATCGGTTTGAGAAACTATATTATAGAAAAGAGAAACTACTACTTTATAAATTAATTTATCAAATCTGGATGAATTAATTGCATTAATCTACAATTTGAAATATAATATGTTATATATGGTTGCAAAACTATGAATGTCTATTTCGAAGAAAAAAAACGGGTAAACTTTTAGAATGTTGTAGAAAAAGGTTTGTTCATTTTATGTTTAGATATTCGAATAATTAAAATAGTGTTGAATCACATGTGATTTTCATGCATTTTAAACAACAAAAAAGAAAAGAAAAAAAAGACAAAAAATGCGTGTAAAAGTGACAAAAAAATGTCCAAATTATATCGAAGTCTCCGCAAATCGAAAGATAATTAAATATTTGTCGTGATAGTGTAATTTTTTTGCTTGACATTTAAAATCTTAAGAGATATTACTTTTTGTAACCAAAGGGATGAAAGTGAATTTTTTATATAATATAAAAAATGAGTGGCTAGAAGTAATATATTTATATACAAGAAACTTTTGGTATGTAAATAATCTCTCATCATTGGATATTAATTTAGTTATGTTTAAATTTAGAGTATAAACAGAGAGAGAGATGGGGAGAGATATTAGGACCAAAATATACCACATAAAACACAACTCTATTGACTATGTTTGGTAAAATAGTGGTAGTATGAAGCAGTAGCATTAGGTGGTAGCAGAAAGCATTAGCATGAATCTGTTTGTTTTTATAAAGTGTTTGGTAACATAATTGTATAGTCATAATTAGTAAGTAGAAATGCAACTTGATCGTTAAAGCTAATAGAAGTAGTGTTTTGATTTGGAACATTTAGAAAAGTATACATCCTAGTTGCTTGTTCCAAACAAACATTTCCGGCCAAACACTAACTGCTAGTTTATAATTGTTTCAAAACACTCCTAAACGCTTGCTACCAAACTCACACTTTTGTTAAAAGTACTGTTCCAAGGTATGAAGTCACAATTTTAAATCCAAATCGTGTAAACACACTTCATTCATTGATTCTGAAACATTAGATCTAAATAGTATAACAAGCACACCTATCACAGGCTTGTAAACACATAAATCTACCAATATAACTAAATAAAAATGTAAAATGAAAATCATCCTAAAATTATAAATGAAGCAAATAATAATAGTCAAAATAGTCCAACTTTATTCATTATTTATGGTTTTATAAACCATTTATTTATACTTTTATTGTTACATGTTTACCGAAAAACTCAACCAATCTTCGGGACTTCAACAACAACTCCATCAGGTTTATCGAGATTCACCCAAACCCTGTTGGTACACCAATCCATTGGGCGTATCATGTTCCACATTATTGGTACAGCTTTAATATTCGAATTCCATTTCTCAATTACTTTGCAAGCTTCATATCCAGTCACTCCAAGCAGCTCTGGCCAGGTCTTGAAAACATCATACTGCTGGCCTTCAGAAGTACATGGTGGATATGGAGCCATGATTTGCAACTTTTGAACTTGAATTGATTATACTAATCAAATAAGCCTATTTATACTTGAATGTGTAGGAAGTATCATTTATTCACTTGTATTATAATTTTGTGAATTTATTATAATATAATATAATATAATATAATATAATATAATATAATATAATATAATATAATATAATATAATATAATATAATATAATATAATATAATATAATATAATATAATATAATATAATATAATATAATATAATATAATATAATATAATATAATATAATATAATATAATATAATATAATATAATATAATATAATATAATATAATATAATATAATATAATATAATATAATATAATATAATATAATATAATATAATATAATATAATATAATATAATATAATATAATATAATATAATATAATATAATATAATATAATATAATATAATATAATATAATATAATATAATATAATATAATATAATATAATCTAATATAATATAATATAATATAAAAAATATAATATAATATAATATAATATAATATAATATAATATAATATAATATAATATAATATAATATAATATAATATAATATAATATAATGTAGTATAATGTAATGTAATGTAATGTAATGTAATGTAATGTAACATAACATAACATAACATAATATAATATAATACAAACCTAAATGTAAATATTTGTGTTGCCTCAAACATTTATGTCTAGTTAACTTGAAATATATGATTTTCTCATTTATTTATTTTAACGAGTTATTAGTTTGTCGCGCGTTGCTACGGAGCTAATTTAAATACAATATTTGTTCTAAAATTTTGAGGGTTTAGATTTGCCACGTATCGTGGTTCATATAAATAGAGACGGAAATTATATTTGTGTATATTTTGAATATTATAGACATTGGATTATGTATCGTAGAGGCTATCAAGTGTTAGAGGTAAGGAGATGTGCTGAGAGTTTGGAGTTAATCTTCATTTGAGAAAATGTGTATGTAGGATGTGGGAACTGTTTGGTGTACCATGTATTCATGTTGTAGCAAGCTATATGCATTTGGTTAGTCACTGATATAGCCAAGGACAGTGGTTTGCGGCTTACTAGTTTTCAATCAAACTAGTGTTTGGAAGTACAATGTGGAAGACAACAGAGCATCAACCTTCCTAGCCACCAATAAGAAAGAAGACGCAAGGGAGGAATTAGAAAAAAGGGTGAAAGCTTAGTCAGAGAACAATTCGAAAGTAAGTAGGGTTGGAAGGAATGACTTGTAGTAACTAGCAATCAACATGACACAAAAAGTCAAATTGTGATATCAAATACATATCGGTTCGAGAAACTATATTATAGAAAAGAGAAACTACTACTTTATAACTTAATTTATCTAATTTGGACGAATTAATTGCATTAATCTACAATTTGAAATATAATGTGTTATATATGGTTGAAAAACTATGAATGTCTATTTCGAAGAAAAAAAACGGTGAAACTTTCAGAATGTTGTAGAAAAAGGTTTGTTCATTTTATGTTTAGATATTCGAATAATTATAATTGTGTTGAATCACATGTGATTTCTCATGCATTATAAACAACAAAAAAGAAAAGAAAAAAAAAGACAAAAAATACGTGTAAAAGTGACAAAAAAATGTCCAAATTATATCGAAGTCTTCGCAAATCGAAAGATAATTAAATATTTGTCGTGATAGTGTAATTTTTTTGCTTGACATTTAAAATTTTAAAAGATATTACTTTTTGTAACAAGAGGGATGAAAGTGAATTTTGTATATAATATAAAAAATGAGTGGCTAGAAGTAATATATTTATATACAAGAAACTTTTGGTATGTAAATAATCTCTCATCATTGGATATTAAGTTAGTTATGTTTAAATTTAGAGTATAAAGAGAGAGATAGGGAGAGATATTAGGACCAAAATATACCACATAAAACTCAACTATATTGACTATGTTTAGTAAAATAGTGGTAGTATGAAACAGTAGCATTAAGTGGTAGCAGAAAGCATTATCATGAATCTGTTTGTTTTTATAAAGTGTTTGGTAACATAATTGTATAGTCATAATTAGTAAGTAGAAATGCAACTTGCTCGTTAATGCTAATAGAAGTAGTGTTTTGATTTGGAACATTTAGAAAAGTATACATCCTAGTTGCTTGTTCCAAACAAACATTTCCGGCCAAACACTAACCGTTGGTTTATAATTGTTTCAAAACACTCCTAAACGCTTGCTACCAAACTCACACTTTTGTTAAAAGTACTGCTCCAAGGTATGAAGTCACAATTTTAAATCCAAATCGTGTAAACACACTTTATTCATTGATTC
>LBNU01029084.1:54809-74431 GCA_014162995.1 Artemisia annua
GTGGGGTAGGTAACCCGGTAGTTCTTCACCCATTCGCCTAATGTTTCTTTATTTATGTCGCGTTGTAGGTAGTGTTTCACCAACCGTGGTTTTGGTGGTTCATTAGTTGAGTGATTATTCGGCGGTTTTTCTTCCCCTTTCTCATCACGCGTTACACCATCATTATCATCTTTGTTGTCAGGTGCAGGGGCACTGACCCCGTTGCCGTTCTGGGTAGCGTGCTGTTTGCCCTCTTCGCTTTGGCTCTCGGGGATGACTCTAATGGCGTTGACAAATCTTATATCAGGAGCATCGGCTTTTTTTCTGGTCAATATCTTCTCAGGAGTCTTAGTTTTTTTGTATTCCTTTAATAGGCTCATCATTTCCGCCATCTTCACTTCCATCTCCTCCTTCTGTTTATATACCTCTTCTTCGAATTTTGCCAACCTTTCTGAATGGGTAGTCATGTATTCTCTCATTCGGGCTTCGAATTCAGGACTAAGGTCGCTTGGAGGAGGTTGAGGGTGCTTGGCTCTAAAGGTTTCTACATTTTCTCTGAGGGGTGATTCGGATAGCGGTACTGATTTAATGACTGAGACAGAGTTAACCGTTGCTTGTTGTGGACTTAAGGTTTTTTTTCGTTTTTCGAGCAGATACTCTATCTTTCTTTCAAGCTCACCAAGGCCCTCTTCGGTGATTTGAATTGTCTTACTCGGTGGTGTGACTATTTCGCAGGCTGACTCTGCAGCTGGACTCTCCTCCCATTCTTCATCGCTATTCCTTGCCAACTCCTCGATTATTTGCCACGACTCGGATGCGTTTTTGTCGCGGAGTTTGCCACCGGCGGCTTGGTCGATGTTGCATTTGGAGTGGTAGTTGACATGATCGTAGAAAATTTGGACTAGGAGCCACTGGCTTAAGCCATGATGAGGGACTCGTTGAAGCATGTAGTTGAAACGAGTCCATGCTTGGCGGAAGGTTTCCTTTTGGCGTTGTTCAAAAAAAAGTATGGCGTCTCTTAGCTTGGCCGTCCTTTCCGGTGGAAAGAATTGGGTAAGGAAACGCCTTGTCAGGTCATCCCATGTGGTGATGGATCCAGCGGGGAAACGCTCAAGCCATTGACTAGCTTGGTCACGTAGAGAGAATTGGAATAGGCGTAGTCGGGTGGCCTCTCGGGTGTCAACACTAAGGTCTATGGAATCTACGATTTTGAGGAAGTCCTTAAGGTGTTGATTTGGGTCTTCGGAACGAAGCCCATGGAATGCGCATCCGCTTTGCACCAACCGGATGGTGTCGGATCTCAAGGGTGTCACATTGGCTCCTTGGTTGAGCTCAATGGTGTTTCGATAGCCTTGATGGCTAGGTCGGGAGTACTCTCCTAAAGTGCGGGCTCTAGGAGGTGGGTTGGGAAAGTTTTGGTTGTTTGGGTCGAGAAGATTACCACCTTCCATGATGTCGGATGGTAATGGTTACGAACAAAAACACGAAGAAAAAGATAGACTAAAGAGATCCTAGAAAAATAAAATAAAATCTCACTAGAAAGGAGTCTAGTGAGTAGACCTAATTAAAAATAAAAATTAACCTAAACAATAACTATTCCCCGGCAGCGGCGCCAAAAACTTGATGCGCGTGGGATTGCTTACGCACTTTGTTTTACCTCTTAAGGGATCTCAAGAGGCTTACAATCCCCACCAGGCAGTGTACCTGACCGATGTAGTATAGTGTAGTGGCAAGTACCGGGGGATTGATCGTTCTCTCACAGGGAATAGTGTTCGTTAGGTTAAAGACTACTCTAATTAAGGTCTAAGGGTGGAGGATGATTATTTTTGTATTTTTATGTTTTTTTGAAAGCAGTAAAATCTCGGTTTTGAAGGAGTGGGCGGAATTAGTTGCTAGTCAACTAACCCAAGTTATCTACTTATGCAATTAAATTAAAGTTTTGAGAAAACAATGGTGGGGAAAGTAGTGTTTACTTAGATTTCATTACTCCCTAACTATCTTTTACCATGTAATTAGTATGTTGAGTTTGCGTGGATGACGGGTGTATTCCTAACAAGTCGTAGGGAGTGCGTTCAATTCCCTAACTCTATAAGCTCCTACCTCACTCTATGACGATACGTCAAGTATCCTATCATAAGCTCACCGATAGCAACCTACGCATGAAATACTACCTTAAAATCGATTAACGCACATACGATTCACGTTTCCTAAGACGTTCAAGCTTGTTACCGTATAGGAGGTTAGCCAGTTTTCTTAAGTCTAACGTAGATGAAACATTCATCCAAATCACAATCACAACATACACATCACATGATAATCAATAGTTAGGTTTCATTAGATCTAAGCAAACACAAGTTAATTTAGCCTAGCATGTTAAAGGAAAGAAAAGCACAAACATAAATCATACAACACATAGACATATTGTATGGATTGAATGAAGACTTATCTTAGATTAAACATGCAAGTTAGAGGGGTAAGAAAACCCTCTAAGGTCTGTGATACACAAGCTAGGGTTTAACCCTTAAGTTCTCCACCAAGTTCCTCCTTTAAAACAATAAAAAACGTTCTATATATATAGATTATACGGGCTGACGGCGTCAGCCCAAGGTGTGACGCCGTCACGCCGATGATTAGGGTTTTGTGATGGCCTTCTTGACGTCGTCACGCCGCCTTGTTCCAGATCTGACGGCCTTCCCTGACGCCGTCACCAAAATAGGCTAGAAACTCTCTGGCTCGTCATGAGTAACTTCCAATTCTTCACTTCAGTTGTTCCTGACGTCGTCACGTTGGAGCTTGTGACACCGTCACCTTCTGTGCACTTTTAGGGTCTTTTGAGATTTTGTTGTTTTCCGCACTTTTTCACTCCGAAAATGCCCGAAAATGCTTCTTTTGTGATTTTCTCCTCAAAAGTACCTAAAATGAGAAAAGAAACGACTTTGGGTGAAATCCGATCCAATAATATACGAATTAGGACTCAAACTGACCCCTAAAAACGTAACATTTTTCGTCTCATCAACGAGCAGTGTACCCGGTCAGTTTGTATATAATGGTAAGCAGAGTTACGATCACTAAGAGTAGAATGTATTATCTAGTTATCCTAATCAGTATTTTAATGTCCTAAGTTAGTTTTACAGCCTAATCTAACGAAAGGGGGTTCAGCCTGAGATACTGGCACAGTTTGGTTACTAATTAAACAGTAAATTAAACTAATGAGCACGGATCAGCGAATAGCATACACGTACACAGATAGATAATAGATACTATAAGAAGACCTGTCCTGATAATTAAGCAGCTTGTCACTTGTTTTATTGCTAATTTTATATGTAGTGTATATTAGTTAAATCTTTCTCGTTGGTTTCATTATATCGGCGAGTAAACCCTTAATGATTACTTATGGCTATCCTATTTATCCAAAGATGTCGGATTAAATAGGCGAGAAAGGGGTATGGCGGCCCAAGCAGTGCTCAGCTAGACACAGAGGTTATCAATGCACTAATATAAATTCACCAAAGACATCAAACATATAAACTTTAATTGATGGGAAAGCAATTTTAAGGCGGGCATATGATCTTGCGTACTCACATACTACCAGCCATCTATCCTGATAAATTAAAGCTTACTATTACAATAAAACAAAATGTATGATCTAAACACACGCCTTATGTTAGAGTGATACTTTGAGTTATGTTATTAAGCACGCGGAATATACTTAACAATACTTAGAATATGAATTGTATGATGTAATGTAAGTGACAACAGTTGTAAGTTTAACACAAAGCTTCAATATTATTGATAATAACACGAGTGATCTTGTTTATCACTAGGGTTACACCTTGAAGCTTTCTAAGGTTGATACGTACCTAGAACAATGACCTAGGACCTCCTTTTATAGCACAAGGAGTCTTTTACAAGATAAATATAAAACTAACTGAATAGAATATACACAAGATCTTTTCTATATTTATCTGTATATGAATACATAACAGTTATCCTAACAGCAGTGGTAATAATATGTACTAGCAGTGGTAATGTGTTTCCACTGCTAGTGCATTCTTCAGCAGTGTCTTCCACAAGCTTATCAGTGGTAACTGTTAGCTTTATTCCCAACAATCCTCCCCTAAACTTATGATTTCTCTGCAAATCAATAAGTTTCTTCAATCTGCATCATCTCTTAGGATTTGGGGAATTCTTCCAAACACTTCACTTTCTTCTTAATGCTTGAATAGCTCTTGAACATTGTTCTTGAATCCTTTTTATCAATGCTCTTACCTTCTCAGTATCTTCATGAACTCTTATTTGTGTTGACAACATTGAAGTAAGAGTTCCAGCTCTAAGTGGATATTCTTTCTCAGCAAACATAAAAGCATCCACTCCAGCTTTTGTAGAAACATGATGAACTTCACATGAGTCATAATAAATCCATGTAGTTTCCACACCTATAGCTTCAAACTTCCAAAAGTTATCATTAATATCTGGTTCATAGAGCCTTCTTAAATCAACCCACAACTGCATTTCCTTCACATCTTTAAGACTGCCAGCATCAAATCTTTCTTGAACCAATCTCCACAGTGCATCAAGATCATCTCTGTCACATGCTTTGATAAGTTCTTCAAACTGAATGAATGATGAAGTCTCACCACCTAGCCTTGTAATTTTCCATGTTGGAGCAAAGTTGCTAGCAGTGTAAACTTCCCAATCAATGATAGGATGTCTGACTTGCAGTGGGTCTGGATAAAAATCTTCTTCTTCTATCAAGATCATACCAGTCAGCTGTTCTTCCGTGAATTTCTCAGACTGAACCTTTTGTTCTTCAACAAATCTTGTTTTCTTTTGAGTCTGAGGTTCTGAATCTTTAGCCTTTCTCTTCAGGTGAGGAAATCTTCTTTCTTCTTCTTCAGAGTTCATAGGAATAAAGTCAAGATCTTGCCTTTTAACTCTGTAGTAGACATCTTCAACCTGATTTCTTTTGACCCTTTCTGACTGAACTAATTGCTTCTTGAAGTGCTTGTCTGTTCTTCATCTCAATAAAATCCTTCAACTGAGCTGTTCTTTGTTCCTCAGTTAAAGTCTTATCTGCAACAAGGTCAATTTCTTTCTTCTTGATTACTGGATCATGCTTAACCAAGAAGTCAACTTCTTCAACTGTAGGTACATATGTGAATTCTGGAGTCTTCTCTCTCAGAATTGTAGGTGGAACAGTGGAAATTGGATTTACATCCATAGGAGCAGTGGTTTCCATTATGTCCAATCTTTTAGCCTCCATGAACTCTGCAACTTCATCTTCTCTAATCTTTCTGGCAACGTCAGCATCATAATCAACTTGAGCTTGTACTCTCCTTTTAACCTTCCTTTTTGGTTGCTCTTCACTCTGCAATACTGCTTTACCCTTTTCTTTTCTTATCTTCTCAATTTCTTCCTCTGCAGTGGTAATGATCTGACCAGTAGTGGGAACCATTTGCTCTGCAGTGGTAACTGAACTTCAGTGGAAATTGGATCAGCAGTTGAAATATTTGTTGCAGCAGTGGAATCTTTTTACCCTGGTTGATCTGTATCAAGTTGATGCTGTAGAGGAATTTCTTGCTCTTCAATATCATCCATTTGCTCAAATGCCAAATCTTTAACTCCAAAATCAACATCAGCATCAAAATCATCTTCTTCTCTGAAATCAATTCTCCTCCCCTTGGTTCAGCATCTGTTTTCCTCCCCTGTTTGGGAGAATTCCCAAAATCTTCAAAGAAATCTTCACTGGGAGAAGATGAAGAAGAAACCATCAACTTTGTAGTCCTCTTCTTTTGCTGTAACCCCTGTACTTCATCCTTCAAGGCTTGAATCTCTTGTTTCAAAGCTGTAACATCCTTGACATGTTGCTCCTTTACTTGTGCCAAGTCTTTCTCCAGATATCCATTGGTTGCTCACTGCCCTCAACACTTCCAACTGTGTTACTTGTTGGGACAGGTGAATCATAGGGCAATGGTTCAGAATCCACCCTAGCAGGGCTAGGTTGAAGCCTTGAACCACCACTGCTTGTTCCAACACCAAAAGGATCAGGAACATGCTGTGTTGGAATGAGAGGAGATGGCTGTTTTTGCCTCCTCTCATAGGTATGAGTAACTGGTGGAGTATAATCAATGGATGGAACAGTTATTGTAGGTGTGTTTTGAGATACAACTGGGATTGTTGCATCTGCACCTTGTACCTGTGCAATTCTTGCATGCATTTGAGGAAAAAGTGGTGTAAAAACCCAATTGCCAACTTTATCCATATTTTGAAAAACTTTGGGCTTAAGGCAACGGATTTTGTAAACTCTTTTATGGGGTTGCAGTTGAAATTCATTTAACACTGCTTGCACAAACCTTGGATACATCAAAATTTTTGTTGAACTCTTTACATTGCCTTGCATACTTGTAAAAATATATTTAGACCAATTAAAAATCCTATCTTTAGCTAAACAAACCAAAGGGTAAGCCATTGGTGAACTAAATTGTTCATAAGATGTTTTCTTAGGACTAAGGCAATGTAATAGAGTATGAATCAATAATCTCCAATGAGGACAAAAACCACTCTTTTTGAAAGTAGCCCTTTTGTCAGTGGTATTGTACCCCATGGAAGAAAGACTTTCCCAAATTTCTGGCATAGGTAATGTGATGATACCATTGAGATCATCTAATTGGAGAATTCTCCTCAAGGATGACTCAGTAACATCAATAGTTACCCCATCCACTGTGGCTCTAAGAGCATCCACATATTCATGTGTATCTCCATCTTCAATGGTTATGGAGTCAACAGAGTTCCAAAACTGCTTGATTTGAGAGATATAGATTGTGGGATTAAGAAGTAAAGCATACCTCACATGAGTAGTGTTTAGAAAGTCCACAATCTGATGAAAAAGATGACCACTCTTGTCGTTTGACTTTTCCAAATTTGCCACTTGGTTGTGCTCAACTGCAAAAGTGATTGATGCCATAGAAACTTTTGATGAAAAATAAGTTGTGTTAGTATGAATTGAATTATGAACTCGCCAATTGAGAGAAAAATATATATAGTGCTAGGGTTTGAGATTAATGCGCAAGAAAGAATTATCTATGGAAAATATTTATCTTAAAGAGAATAAATATAATTAGGAAAGTAGATAATCTCCCAAAAAAAATTTACCCTATTAATTTGAAAAGTAGTTACTCTCAACGGCTAGTTAAAAAATTTGTTACTGACACAACAGTTGTAACGGCTAGTTCAACAGTGGTAAAAATAACACTGGCAGTGGCAACTGTGAACTAGCAGTGGGAATTTTTCACAAAATTTTCAAAAGCAGTGGTAAAATAAATATATAAAAATCAATCTGCTTTCTTCATAGTTTTTAGCAAACTACCAGCTATTAACGGACTTGATATGTCTTTACCATGAGCTGTTTGCTATGGACTAGCCAACTCTTAATCACAAAGAATATGGTGAGTTGATAACCATATAGTTTTTGGTAAACTATCAACTATAAACGGATTTGTGAAGTCTTTAATAGTACCCGTTTGCTCTGGACTACTTGATTCTTATGTGGATTAGACATGGTGAATCAATAACCATTTGTTGTGTATCTCAGTTATACACCTTTAATGATCAACTCCCAGCAAAGATTGATTATGAACCTGAAAAAGTTAGTATAATAAAACACAATAATCATAACCAAGCTTATGCCTAACCAAAGTTACTTGTAACCAAGCCACTATTCACAAATATCTTCCAAAGTCAACCCGATAATATCTATATTTACTTTTCAACCTACCTAAATAGGTGAAAGTAAATATCTCAATTAATGAGACCTTTTGGTTAACTTTGCCTATATAAAGTGACTCGACTCTCTATAATCTTCACCAAAACACATTATATTCTTCACAAAAACCCTAAAAGTCACCATGAGCAAACTTCCTAACATCATCTACATCTCATCTGATTCTTCTTCAGACACAGAGATTGAGATGTCCTCTGAATCATCTTCAGAGGCATCAGGGTGGGCAAGTTACTTTCCACCCTGTGCATCAGCCTCCACATCCAAGAAACCAACAAAGAAGACTGCTTCTAAGCCTATTCCCAAGCCATCACCTGTTGATGAGCCTGCACCATCTCTTGAGTTTTACTCCAGCTCTTCTGATGATGATGATGAGACTTATTCCTTGGCAAAGGAGTTGCCAAGGGCTCCGACTAAAGCTTTGGGAGCAGCTCTTTCCAATATGAAGCAAATTTCCATTCCTGAGATGCCTGCTAGACTGCCAAGGCCTCCTCCACAAGTTCTTGGGCTTACTTGTCCTAGAATGCAGTCAACTTTTGAAACAAAAGGAAGAGTGCATTGAAGAACAAGCACAACTATCAAGGCAAGGGCAAGAAGCCAATGGAGTAGCTTGTTTTAGGTTTTATGATTGTGTTCTGATGGTGTTTGTAATGTACTCTCCTTTTTGAATCAATGAAACTTTTCTTTTGATAGATATAATTGTAGTTTCTCTGTTTTTCTTTTTCCACTGTGAGAGTAATATTCACCACTGCTTGCCTTTTGTTTCCACTGATTGACTTAATCTCTGCATAAAAGTTAGTGGACAAACAAAATACAAGCAAAGACATATACACACTTATACAAACATATACAACAATTTTAGTACCAAGAACCTCCCCTCAACATCAAAGACCATTAGACACAAAAATTTTATGGATTTAGCATTCCAATACCTGTCACCAAGTACTGAAATCTACCCACATCAAGACCTTTTGTAAATAAATCAGCATAGTTATCATTAGTATGGATTTTGATAACTTGAATTAGCCTTTTCTCATAACAATCTCTTATAAAATGATGTCTAATTTCAATATGTTTAGTCTTTGTGTGTTGAACAGGATTCTTAATTATGCAAATGGTACTACTATTGTCAATATAAATGATGGTATTCATGAAATTGTACCCATAGTCCAAAAGTTGATTTTGAAGCCATAGAACTTGAGCACAGCAACTTGCAGCAGCCACATACTCTGCCTCAGTTAATGAAGTAGCCACCATTGTTTGTTTCTTGCACTGCCAGGACACCAATCTACACCCAAGAAATTGGCATCCACCTGTTGTGGATTTTCTATCCAAACTAGCTCCAGCATAATCACTATCTGAGTAGGTAACCAATTCCATAGGAGATTCTCTAGGGTACCATAATCCTAAATGAGGATATGCTTTAAGATATTTGAAAATCCTCTTCACTGCAGTCAAGTGTGATTCTTTGGGAGTGACCTGAAACCTTGCACAAGCACAAACTGCAAACATAATGCCTGGCCTTGATGAAGTGAGATACATCAAAGAACCAATCATAGATTTGTACATATGTACATCAACTGCTTATCCACTGTTTTCTTTTAGAAGCAGATGTGTACCCCTGTCTGCAGGTGAGCTTGAGGATTTTGCATCAGTGAACTTGAACTTTCTAAGTATCTCAGCCACATACTTGTCATGATTAATGAAGATTCCATCTGGCCTTTGTTGTACTTGAAGTCCCAAAAAGAATGTGAGTTCACCCATAGAACTCATCTTGAACTCATCCTGCATAAGCTTCTCAAAATCTTTGCACATCTCTGGCTTTGTTGAGCCAAAAATAATATCATCAATATACACTTGAACCAGCAAGATATCATTTTTGTCTTTCTTGATGAACAAAGTTTGATCAATTCTTCCTCTGTGAAACCCATTATCCAAAAGATAAGTTGCTAGGGTTTCATACCACTTCCTTGGTGCCTGATGCAATCCATACAATGCTTTAACTACCCTGTATACTTTGTCTGTATTTTCAGGGTCTTCAAAGCCTGGAGGTTGTGAAACATATACCTCCTCATCAATTTTCCCATATAGAAAAGCACTTTTTACATCCATTTGATAGACTGTGAAGCCCATAAAAGATGCATAGGCTAGAAAAAGCCTAATTGCTTCTATTCTTGCAACTGGGGCAAACACCTCTTCATAATCAATACCCTCATCCTGAGTGTATCCTTGAGCTACAAGCCTAGTTTTATTTCTTATGACAATCCCTTTTTCATCTCTCTTGTTTCTGAACACCCATTTGGTACCAATTACTTTCATGCCTTTAGGTAGATCACAAAGCACCCAAACCTTCTGAATTTTGAACTGAAGCAACTCTTCTTGCATTGCTTCCACCCAGCTTTCATCTTCAAGTGCCTTGAAAACATTCTTTGGTTCCATTTGAGACAGAAAACACATGAACAGACATTCATTTTTACCTTCATGATTTTTAGATTCATAAATTTCACTAATAAAGCCATGAATGTCAGCCATCTTTGATTGTCTTCTAGTCTTCACAGGTGAGTTTACATCCCCTATCAAATTTTCAAGAGGATGTGATTTATGAACTGTGGTATGGGGACTTTGAGGAATGTCAATCTCAGTAGGCATATTTGATATTTCAACATCATTGGCTTGAGCTTCCTGTGTAACTGGACTTGAATTTTCCACTTCAGGTGTAGCAGTGGAAACTTCTGGCCTAGCAGTGGAATTAGTATTTCCACTGATTTCAACATTCTTTGCAACCTCTGGTCTAGCAGTGGAATCTTTTGGCCTGGTAGTCGAATCTAAATTTCCACTGCTTTCATTATTTCCAGTGTTCACATTTGTTGCTTTAGAATGTTGAGCATCTCCAGTCGTTGCAACATAATCATAATCTGCATAATCCCAAATAGGCAAAATGAATTCATCTTGATCATCTTGTTGATCCAAGCTTGGTTCATCATCATCAACAAACTCTTCTGTACCTGCAAAATCATTAGAAAATGTACCTGTAGAGATAGGCACATAGTTCATGGTATGGGTTAGAGTATCAAGATCAAACAGCCTATCTGGTCCAGTTCCTTTGACATTCACTTTGTTTTCTAGGAACTCAACATGCAGATTTTCTTCTACCTTTTGGGTTCTTAAGTTGAATACCCTAAAAGCTTTACTAACCATGGAATACCCAACAAAATACCCTTCATCAGCTTTTTCATCAAATTTACCCAGATGATCTATGGTATTGAGAATAGTGACATGACATCCAAATGGTCTCATGAAGTCTAGGAGAGGTGGTCTACCTCTAAATAACTCATAAGGTGTCTTGTTCTTTGTTTTTACTATTAAAACCCTGTTTTGCACATAACAAGCAGTGTTAACTGCTTTAGCCGAAAAAGTCATTGGCAATTTTGAATCTGCCAACATGGTTCTAGCAGCCTCTATTAGTGTCCTATTTCTCCTCTCAGCTACACCATTTTGTTGAGGAGTTCTAGCTACACTAAATTCTCTTTTAATACCTTTCTCTCTGCAAAAATCATCCATAACTCTATTCTTAAATTCTGTCCCATTGTCACACCTAATGATTTTAACTTTCATATCATTTGGTTTTCTACTTCAGTTAGAAAGGTCTTAAGGATGCCCGTTGTCTCATCCTTAGTTCTAAGAAAAAAAACCCATGTGAACCTACTAAAATCATCAGTTACAACAAGACAATATCTCTTAAGATTTATGCTACTCACAGATGTAGGACCAAACAAATCCATATGTAACATTTGAAGTGGATGAGCAATAGAGTTAACCAATTTTGACCTGCAAGAAGCTCTGTGTTGTTTGCCCTTAAGACAAGCAACACAGGTTTGATCATTTTCAAATCTTTTCTGAGGCAAACCTCTCACCAAACCATCTTTGACAATATTATTTATGGTTTTGAAATTAATATGACCAAGTCTTCTATGCCATAGCATGGATTCATCCACTGTGGCCTTTGCAATAAAGCAAGCATGATCTTCTTTAGCAACAATGTTATTCATATCAAAGCTATATAAGTTGCCTTTTCTAGGAATTTTAAGAAGGATCGGACTCTCATCAGGCATCTTAAAATCCTTAGAAAGAACAAAACATATATCTTCAGTAAAAAGAACATTGTTTTTCTTGTCACACATCTGTGACACACTAAAGAGATTATACTTAAGCTCTTTTACATAGTACACAGGTTCAAAATCCAAGTTACCAGTTTTAATAACACCTTTACCAGTAACTTTACCATTTACTCCTCCTCCAAAGCTGACATCATGTCCATCAAAGTATTCAAAATTGGATAGATAGGACTTGTTGCCAGTCATGTGCCTTGAACATCCACTGTCTGTATATCCTTGGTTTGATCTTTTTGTCCTTGGATGTTCCTGCACATATAATAAAGGAGTTAGTTTCCTTTGGAGACCCAAGCCATGATTGACTTGGATCTGCCTCGTGTATCAATATAGTTAAATCTATCAAAGGTCATTGATACACCATTGGAATTGTTTGTTGTGATATTTCCTTTAGGTTTCCATTCCCAACGTGCTGAGGCCTTCACAGCATTTCCCATATTACCCCTGTTCTTGTTTACAACATTAACAGTGGAAACTTTTTTTTGAGCAGTGGTAACTGCTGGTTTAGACTTAGGTACCCACTGTTGGTTATCTTGAACACTTTTGTTATAAAAAGTCCTTTTTCCTGTTTGCACAGATTTAACAAAAGTTGTTTTATGTTTCGCACTTGAAACAGGTGATTTAGGAAGATCAGTGTTAACATTTTTAGCAGTGGCAAAAGATTTAAGTCCACTTCTCAACAAAACTGCTCTTGGGATCATGTTGTTGTGAGTATTAGGGTGTGATTTGTTTTGAAACTTGTTTGAATCCACCCTCTTTTTCCCAAAAACTTCCCTTCTCCCAACATGATAGTCACAATTAGCATGTAAATGGTCAAAGCTACCACAGATAAAACATGCTTTATTGTTCATTACAAACTCACTACCTAGTTGTTGAGATTTTACATGATTCCAACTCCTCTGATTACCCCTAGGAGTTGATGACTTATTTCTATACATCTCAGCATACCTTACAGTATGTCTAGGCTTATTAACTTGTTTCCTAGGTTCCTCTGTAATGGTATTAACAACTTGTGGGATAGAAGCCTCTACATTTTTTTTTAACACTCTCATCTACTACAGATGAGTCACTTCCCCATTCAAAAATATCAGTTTCATGCTTAACCTCTTCCTCACTTTTCACAAATTTGGGAGGACCATATTCAAGAATAGGTTCCTGAAAATCTTCTAGTCCTGTATGTGCTAAATCTATGCCAGGGGGTGCTGGAACACCCCTTAGTGGTGGAGGAACTGTATTATATCCTAAACCAGACTTAGCTTTGTTAGAAATTTGTTCTTCCCAAATTTTATCAATTGACTTAGATTGATAATATAAGGTATCAACAGATAAGTTGACATTCTCATTTACCTTTCTAAGCCTTTCAAGCTCTTCTTTAAATGCCTCATTCACTGCTATCTTATGATCTAACTCTCTTTTTATAATAACCATATCATCATTAAATTTTGTCTCATTATCTCTATAATGCTCAAGTTGTTTTTCTAACACAGATATACCTCTTCTAAGATTTGAAACAAGATAGTTAGCAGCAAACAACTCTGTTCTATGGTTTTCAAGTAATTCGTTCAGCCTTTCAGATTCTCTAGAAGTCCTACATGTTTTAGAACAACATTCAAAGTTTTGTACCTCAGAGTCAGAGAAGGCCATGAGAGCATGTTCTGTTGCAATGAGAGCAGCATCTGAAGGTTTTTCCTCTTCATCATCAGCCATGAAACTCCAATGATAGCTCACACCATCAATTGCCAGCATTGCCTTTGGTTCCTCCACAATTGGTTCCTTCTTTTGCTTGTACCATGTGGATCTGTTATCCTGCTTCCTTGGTCTCCTGCATTCCCTAGCAAAATGCCCCAACTTGTGACAGTTGAAACACTCTACTTTCTTCTTATCAAACCCTGCAGTTTCACTTCCATTGATGTAGATTGGCTTGCCAGTCTTCTTGTAGAATCTCCTAGCTCTTATGCTGAGAAGAGCTACTTGCCACTTTATGTCCATCTCCTCCAAGTCATCCTCATCAATTTGCTCTATGTCTTCATGAGTTAATATAGAGCCATTAACTTGAGTAGAGATAAAGGCATAAAAGGTTGGATCTCCAATACCAGCAACCTTCTTCTTTGAACCTGCAGTGGTAACATGAACATTACCAGTGGAAACTGTAGAACCAGCAGTGGCAATTTCATCATCACTGTCATCTTCAGAATCATCACTATCAACTGAGGTTGACACCAATGCCAAGCTGCTAGAGCTTGAACCAAGCTTCCATGCCTTCTTCAATCTTTGTTCAATGAGTTTGAAGTTGTTGTAAAGATCATTGAGCTTCGTTGTTTCAATTTCTGGTTTGTTCTCCCAGACAATAACATTGGTATGAAACTCAGAAGGCAAGCTTCTAAGAAACTTCAAATTGAGGTCTTCCTGTTCTACATCAATTCCAAACACAGTCAATTGAGTGACAATCTTCTGTATTTTGGTGAAAATGCTGTCAAGTGATTCATTGCTTGAAGCAGTGAAGTTTTCATAGCTCTGCTTCAATAATGTCTTTTGGGTATTCTTAGTAGCATCATTGCCACCAAACACAGAACAGATCTCTTCAAACAACTCTTTTGCAGTCTTGAATTTACTGAAAGAAATGATCTGGTCTTTAGGAAGAGTCATTAAAAGTAAACTTCTAGCCTTCATATCATTCTTCTTTTGTGTTCTTTCATCACTAGTAGAAGGTGCAGAAACTGTGGTTACTTCTTTGTCACCAACTTTCTCAGTCTTCTGAGTAGGTTTAAAAGAGTCACCAGTTAAGATGATCTCCCACAAAGCATAATCTTGAATGAGAAAGTATTGCTCAATCATTATCCTCCACATCTCAAACTCATTGAGTTTGAGCTTAGGAAGTCTTGGAGCAGAGTTGGACTGGTTGTTTTCCATCTCTATGGATCTGAGTGAATTGGTTAAGCTTTAATTCCTTAGATCTTCTAAATCAAAGTATCAGAAACCTGGCTCTGATACCACTTGTAGGATCTAAACACACGCCTTGTGTTAAAGTGATACTTTGAGTTATATTATTAAGCACGCGGAATATACTTAACAATACTTAGAATATGAATTGTATGATGTAATGTAAGTGACAACAGTTGTAAGTTTAACACAAAGCTTCAATATTATTGATAATAATACGAGTGATCTTGCTTATCACTAGGGTCACCTTGAAGCTTTCTAAGGTTGATACGTACCTAGAACAATGACCTAGGACCTCCTTTTATAGCACAAGGAGTCCTTTACAAGATAAATATAAAACTAACTGAATAGAATATACACAAGATCTTTTCTATATTTATCAATATAGAATACATAACAGTTATCCTAACAGCAGTGGTAATAATATGTACTAGCAGTGGTAATGTGTTTCCACTGCTAGTGCATTCTTCAGCAGTGTCTTCCACAAGCTTATCAGTGGTAACTGTTAGCTTTATTCCCAACACAAAACTACTTAATGTATTGAATACATGCAGGACCTTCTTACAGCTCTAATATCTTTGTTTGGGGCGTGTCTTGTGTTGCTTGTTCATCTGAATTCGACTCCTTAGGGTTATGGTGCACACCAAATTCGTCTAGATCTCGGGGTATTTATAGTTTCTGTCTGAGGGTTCGATGTGGCGCATGTAATTGGTAGATGCGGCGCATTGACCTAACTTCGCGTGGGGTCCAAGCTTATTATATTCTGGAATATTCATACACCGCCTTTAGATGCGGCGTAACTTGAATCTTTATGCGGCGCATGTCCTTCAGTTGTCTTGGATTAATTCTAGTGAAGTCTTGATAGTGATACGCCGTATGTCAATTAAATAATGCGGCGTATCTGGAGTAGAACGAGCTTGATCTTCTTCTTTGACCAAAGTTTCATATGCGGCACATGGTATAATTTGATGCGGCGCATTTTTCAAAGTCAGGCAATGGTCTTCGAATTCATCTAAGTATGATATTGCGGCGTATCTGTTGAGTGAGATACGGCGCATCTTCTGGGTTTCAGTAGACTTTTGACATCTTGCTCATTTTGCTCCATAATTAGTCCAAAATTGCCAAGTTTTACCTTTTTTTTTTTTTTTTACCTGAGAATCACTAAAGTAAACATTAAAGCACTGATTCTCATACATAATAAAGTAAAACAAGTTAAATAAATAGGATAAATGATGATAATAAAATGTACTTATTTGAGTTCATCACCTATTCGAGTAAAGGAATTGAGCAATTGCGAGTATCGTGGTCGTGGATTCGTTCATGTATTTGTAATTTTGTCGCCTTTTTTGGAATATGAGATCGATAGAGATTAAAAAGGATGATCAACCCTTAACCAACAAACCCTTTTTACCGTTTTAGACTTGTTACTCCTTGGCTTTAGTGGGGGAGAGGCGTATACTTTTCAAGCTTATGATAGAATATTCGTCACAACTAGCAACTAAATGATTTAGAATTGAATATTGAAAAATTATTTTGTTTCTACTTCGTTAAGTGGTTGGTTGTGTGATTGTGATAAAACGAATACGTGCTTAATTGTTAAAAATAAATCCTAATGCCTTTTATGATACATTTTATAAAATTAAATCTAAGGTTTACTTTGGGACAAGTAAAGTTCAAGTGGGGGGATATTTGATGAACTCAAATAGGTACACTTTATCATCATCATTTATCCTATTTATTTAACTTGTTTTACTTTATTATGTATGAGAATCGGTGCTTTAATGTTTACTTTAGTGCTTTAATCAGTATTTTAATATCTAAGTTAGCTTTACAGTCTAATCTAATGATAGGGGGTTCAGCCTGAGAGACTGCCACAGTTTGGTTATCTAATTAAACAGTAAATACTAATGAGAACAAATCAGCGAATAGCATACACGTACACAGATAGATAGTAGAGACAATAAAAAGGCCTGTCCTGATGATTAAGATAGCTTGTCACTTGTTTTATTGCTAGTTTTATATGAAGTGTATAAAATTAATCCGTACTCATTGGCTATTATATCGGCGAGTAAACCCTTAATGATTACTTATGAATATCCTACTAATCAAAAGACATCGGAGTGAGTAGGCGAGGAAGGAGTATGGCAGCTCAGCAGTGCTCAGCTAGACACAGAGGTAATCAATGCACTAATATAAGGAAACCAAAGACATCAAACATATAAACTTTAATCGATGGGAAAGCAATTTTAAGGTGGGCATTTGATTTTGCTACTTTCAAAGTTGGTAAAAAGAGATGAGGAATTTTAGATTTCAAAAATGTGAGCTCATAACATTGCATGAGGACACGGGTATATCTTAGTCTGGGGGATTTTGGTATGTGCTTAAACACATACCTTTTACTTACCAAAACCCGACCAAAAAGACCAAAAACTCGACCATAAATGCCAAAAATATATGTTTTTGTGTCTTTGAACATGCAGGTAATAAAATATGAGAAACAGACAAAAACCGAGCCTAATTCACCAAAAAACGAGCACGAGATATGGAATTAATCAAAAGCCGAGGCCGGGAATACCAAATTCAAAAGAAGCTCTGAAAGTCAAACTAGTCCTTAAGGTTTGAAGAAATGTCAAGAAAAACCCCAGGAAGAATTTTGATGAATTTTACAAGTTTAGTCCTTGGAATTTGAGAATTGGCAAGTTTGGTCCCTAAAAGAAGAATTTTGAAGAAAGAATATACCAAGCTGTTGGATCGATATACTCTGACCAAACTATTATATAGCTTGTTAAGGGTTTAGTAGCCTTGGATAAATCCTAATCTACTAACAATGAAACACTGAATTACTCTATTAAGTATGCGGAATTACTTAACAAAGCTAAGAAGAATTAACCAAACTTTGATTATAATAACACCTTAAATCTGCTTGTAGAATGCAGACTATTACAACTCTAACTTCTCTAAATCGTATTTGTAAAACTCTATAAAAACTCTATATAACTTTGACCTCCTAGGGATCCTTTTATAGGCACAAGGATAACCCTAAGTCGGTTTACAATACTTTACGTACAAGAATACTAATTCCTATTATAGTTTATCTTCTAGAATATTCTAAGCATCCTTGCAACCGAATTTCCATCAGCAGTCCTTTGATCTTTAACTTTAGTCAATACAGTACTTCGACCTTTATATCTGTGCAGTACTTTCATAGAGCAGTACTTTGACTTGCATCAGTACTTTGACCCAACATTATAGCTAAAATCGTCTTAGGGTTTGTACCAAAAGTTCCCCACAAAGTTCCACACTAATGAATGAAAATTAAGAAAATATATATAGATTTTACATTCTGACGGCGTCAGGCTATAGGTTCTGACGCCGTCAGCTCGCCGTCATTAGGGTTCTCGGATGGCCTAGATTTACTTCTAACGCCGTCACCCTTTAAATTGCTCTGGGCCGTCACTCTTTAGATTAACACCTGACGACCTACATTCTTTAACACCTGACGCCGTCAGGTGAAAACATCTTGTTTTCTTCATAGGATGTCTAGTGTAATCTGACTTCACTCTTTTATCATTGTTGGCTGACGGCGTCACCTTGTGACTCTGACGCCGTCAGGTAGGAAATTCAGCTTCTTTTGAGACTTTGTCGTTTTCTTCACTTTTATGCTCCAAAAACGTCCAAATATGCATGTTTTCCAGAATTCTTCTCAAAAGTACCTAAAATGACAAAAGGAACGATTTAGGGCAATATTTGATCATATTTACTCGAATTAGGGCTTAAATGACCCCTTAAAACGGGTACACTTTTCGTCTCATCAAATACCCTTAAACTTGAGGTTTGCTTGTCCTCAAGCAAATAAGCTTTTATTCCAATCAAAATATGAGTTAGGGGGGGGGTATTTAACACAAATATAAAAGTAATTACAACAAGTAGTCATTCAACCCTAATCATAATAAGCACGGAAATCATACACTAGCACCTCACAAATAGTGTTTGGATACTCTCATCTCTCAAGTGTCATAGAATTATATCTCATAAATGAAAACGGAAAATATCTCTCACTACCTGTCATAGCAAATAGATTACCATAGGCTTGGGAGATGATCAATTACTCCTCCACTAGGTGTAAGCACCTAAGATAAACTATCAAAGAGGGCTTTCAAAAAGGGTTATAATGTAAGGTGTAGGGATATGATAAACATGGTTTGGTTGGAATAAGGGTATTTTAATGGTGGCGAGTTAACTATCATGATCAAATACATGCACTATACAATGTTGCTAAGTCAAGACTCGACTCAATCCTAAGCAAGAAATAAATTAACAAAAACATAAACAAACATAAAAGAAATGGGATGGTAGTCCGTATGTTTTTTTCTACTTTTTTGTTTTCACATTTTTTTGTATATATATATATATATATATATATATATATATATATATATATATATATATATATATATATATATATATATATATATATATATATATATATATATATATATTTTCATACATTCTTGCCCTACCATCCAAAATAATACATCATAGGGGCCTCGGTTCTCCCCTTACACTTGAATTTTTACATAACTTTACAATTACTATTCTAATGACTCGAGTTAAGATAATTGAAAAACTTGGAGTACTTTAAAAATATTTAGCACATATAGGGGTAATAATGTTGTTCTTCCCCATTACTCCATTACACTAGTACTTTACCCATGAGTCCCAATCGTCCCAAAACAATATGTACAAGGATATGACTC
>LBNU01029084.1:81207-118790 GCA_014162995.1 Artemisia annua
GTCCCTAGACCCACCTCTCCACGACACGACTCGATCACTACACACCACTTCTACAGCCGACTTCACGACTTTCTTCACGACTTCACAACTTCCACAACATCTTCACTACCTTCACAAACTTCATGACTTCTTTCACGTACTTCACACCTTCAATCCGATTTTCACTACTTCCACAACTTCAATGACTTCATGACTCACTACTAAGTAAGGATCATCTTGATCTACTTATTACATATACTTACACAACTTGTTTCTACAACTTCATCAGTACTAACTAGACCAATACCTTCTATTTGACTTGAATGATAAGAAGTATTCTTCTCTTGCACTTTGAATGGTAGAGGATTGGAGTCACTTGAAACAAAGATTAATATCTTATGATCAAAGGGTTTTAGAGGATGTTTAGAGAGATTTAGATCTGAAAATTTTCGTGCAAAAGGTGAGAAAAATACCAGGTTTGAGGTGGTATTTATAGGAGAAAATTTCTGACAAAATCTGACATGGGAGCGTGGCCGGCCCCCTTAATTCATGGCCGGCCCCATTAAAATTAAGAGGGCCGCCCCTTATAATTAAGGGGGCCGCCCAGCTGTAACGGCCAGATTTTCTGTCTTTTAGTGGGGAAAGTTTATTTGGTGAAAAACTAACTGATTTTGGTTAAAAATTTGAATTCATATATTTAGTATGATATAAACATTTTCCTTTATTACCAAAAGTGTTTTTCAAAAATATATAATATGTTTATATTATTTTGTAACATTTTTTTTTAATTAAAACATTTCCCTTTAATTACCAAAAGTATTTTTCTAAAATATATAAAATGTTTATAACATTTTATAAAATTTGTAATGTCTAAATAAAAATCCCTTTGATCATAAAATGTATTAGACATTTGTTTATACATACCTTAAGTGATTGTTGAAGCATACTCGAGACGTTAAGATGTCGAGAGACGTTGACGTATGAATGCATAGATGATTTGTGATTACAAGTAACTTAAACACTTTACGTTATGTGTTGTAACTTACATCTTTGTCATCATCAAAACATGAAGAGGATGTTTAGATTAAATATCGTAATATAAATATCGTAATATTTATGCCAACAAAGACTTACTGTTGCAGTGTTGGTGGCTGAAAAATGCATCAATTCAAAGGAATGACCCATGATCAGGTTGAAGGTATCTACTACAGAGTTAAAAGGCAAGATCTTGATTTTATTCCTGTGAACTCTGAAGAAGAACAAAGAAGATTTCCTAACCTGAAGAGAAAGGCTAAAGATGATGAACCTCAGACTCAAAAGAAAACAAGATTTGTTGAACAAAAGGTTCAGTCTGAGAAATTTACAGAAGAGCAGGTGACTAGAATGATCCTAATTGAAGAAGAAGACTTCTATCCTGACCCACTGCAAGTTAGACATCCAATAGTAGATTGGGAAGTGTACACTGCTAGCAACTTTGCTCCAACATGGAAGATGACAAGGCTAGGTGGTGAAACTTCATCATTAATTCAGTTTGAAGAGCTCATCAAAGCATGTGATAGAGATGATCTTGACACATTGTGGAGATTGGTTCAAGAAAGATTTGATGCTGACAAGCTTAAAGATGTCAAGGAGATGCAGTTGTGGGTGGATTTAAGAAGGCTCTATGAACCAGATGCTAATGATAATTTCTGGAAGTTTGAATCTTCATGTCCAGGTACTACATGGACTTACTATTATTCATGTGAAGTTCATCAAGTTTCTACCAAAGCTGGAGTGGATGCTTTTATGTTTGCTGAGAAAGAATACCCACTCAGAGCTGGAACTCTCACAGTGATGCTGTCTACAAGTATAAGGGTCCATGAAGATACTGAGAAGGTAAGAGCTTTGATACATAGGATTCAAGAACAATGTTCAAGAGCTATTCAGGCCTTAAGAAGAAAGTGAAGTGTTTGGAAGAATTTCCCAAATCCTAAGAGGTAATGCAGATTGAAGAAACTTATTGATTTGCAGAGAAATCATAAGTTTAGGGGAGGATTGTTGAGAATAAAGTTACCACTGATAAGCTGTGGAAGACACTGCTGAAGAATGTACTAGCAGTGGAAACAAAATACAACTGCTAGTACATATTTTTACCACTGCTATTAGGATAACTTATGTATTCGTATGTAGATAAGTATGGAAAATATCTTATGTATATTATCTATAGTTAGTTTGATACTTATCTTGTAAAGAAATCCTTGTGCTATAAAAGGAGGTCCTAGGTCATTGTTCTAAGTACGTATAATCCCTAGAGAGCTTCAAGGTGTAACCCTAGTGATAAGCAAGATCACTCGTATTATTCTTAATAATATTGAAGCTTTGTGTTAAACCATATACAACTGTTCTCACTTACAATACATCATATAAACCATCTTCTAAGTATTACTAAGTAAATTCCGCGTTCTTAATAATATTACTCAAAGTATCTCTAACACAAGGTGTGTGTTCAGATCCATCAGAATCCCTTAAGAATTTGCGATGACAGGCCGTTCATGTCAAATGCTTCAACATGTTGTAACTTTTTTCTCTTCTGTTGACGCTTTTCAGGACAAGTTATCACTGGCAGTTGGGACAAAACCCCAAAGTGTTGGGATCCAAGAGGTGCTAATTCATAGAAGTATAGTGCTCAAGGTTTTTCCTACACATATGACCGCAACACGCTATTGAGTTAGATCCTATTGTCCAAACCAATCATATTGAGACAACGGAGATTGCTAGAAACCAATCATATTGTCCATACCAATTCGGAAGGTCAGTGCAACGTGTTAATTTCAGACTACAAAGTAAGACATTGAATTGTTATTTTTTAATATTGCAAAACTTTCACGTCTAGATGTGCGTTTTCAAACTGATCAAAGACTATTATGAATAATCAAAATAAATAAGTCAGTTGTATTAAAATGGGATGTGAAAATATTCTATGTATGTGCTTATTCTGTAATAATATGAATGAACTATAAAGTTCTGACAAAACTTGAATATTTCTATAAGAATGGGTAAAACGGGTTATTTTTGGGTAATATTGGTTGAGCATGTTGTGTGTAGTGTACATTGACCAGTAAAAAAATGGTTGAGCACACGGAGGTTTTGGGTTGCTAAAAAAATGCACTTTTAAGGAGTCGGTATGTCTATTGTTGTTTTTAGGGGTGTTTGGGTGTGCTACAAAACTAAACTTTAAAGGGTGTTTGGGCTGCTGCAAAATGCACTTTTAAAGGGGCTTCTGGGTATGAATGTTGTTGTATTTATGGGTGTTTGGAACTGATGCAAAACAAAAATTTTAAGGGCTTTTGGGTATGCATCTTTTATTGGTGTTTGGGTCTGTTACATTATGTTGATCTTGTGATTGGATTAAACAAAGGAAGAAGTGGATTTATCAAAACTTAAATAGTAACAGTAGGAATGACACATTAGCAAACACAAATCCATTCCAGGGTAGACGACGCTGGTTTCACGAACACTACTCGCAGTAAAATCAAGCACCACTGGCCCGAAACAGCGTCTGAATAGATCATCACCATAGTGTAATTATAAATTGAGAATAAAACTTTACCAGCTATTTTTTTTCTTGGTTTGCAGACATGGTTTTTAATGGCATAAATACATACACATAGGTCATACCAGGCTGCGGGCAAATAGTCGTAGGATCACAGACAACGGATGTAGTAAAAGCAAGTAACTTTGGTCCACGCTCTCCGCCTGCAATCATTGGTAGAAAACTGTCAGTATACACATAAGGAATAGAAGCTAAAATAACAGGTGCTGCCGCTTGAGATGCTTATTGCTATATATAGTTTTTGTTAGAAAGAGTGACTATTTACCGTTGCCAAACCCACAGGGAGATCAACAATGAAGGTGTCTTCTGTTTCTCCACTGTGACACAATATCAAATCGTTAATAATTCAAAGATGATGGAAGAACAAATATGGAGATCCTATTTACGGCTAGTGACTTTATTCTACCTGCGATAATTGGCCATCACACCCCATCCTGTTTGGACATCTTTTTTTTTTGAAAGGCCCTGTTTGGACATCTTCACAGCTTCAATGCTCTCACTCTTGGATCCAATTTGGTTAACCTAAGATTAAACATTCTTAATTATGAATTTTTGAAATAACCTCAGATTCTGGTACTCTTCCCGACACTTGTCAGCACACGTTTGTAATCATGCATGATTCTGTGATTAATAACACTAACCTTTGCAATAAAAGTATAACATGAATCTCGAGTTTCGAAGCTACATTCTCTATTATTCTCATACATGTGTATAAACTAAAAACTATTTTTTGACATCATACCTTGCAATTGTGGGCTTTGTTTTAGCACTATGAATCTTGTTTACCGCACACTGTGTCTATTTATATAATATATTCTTGAAAAAACAAATATATAAAGTTGCATACCTTCATTAAATCTGAACTTCTGTAAAGTGGTATAAGATCTAATATATGCTTTTTGAAAGGCTCGCCCTTGGACGTTGCTTCAGAACCTATATAAGCACAATAAAATATGATTAATGGAAAATTAAGAGGGGTGTTAGGATTACTTATTGGCAACCGGCTCTTCTTGCTCTTCTGATTCAAAGAAGTGACAACCCCTTACTGAAATAAGCAGTTTCATTCGAGCATTAAAAAATGCTCATTTCTATAAGCAGACCCATTGATTGATTGCCAAAATGAGCATCTTTTTAATGCTCACTTTCTGTAACGGGTTGTCTGGAATTTTAAAAAGTGCTTATTTCAGGAGACGTAAAGTTGTCCCGTTTTCTTCTTCCATCTGATTAACCTCTCTAGGTATCGAAATCTGAAAAATATTAGGCCAAATTCTCAAAACCCTTAAAGCTAAAGCTTCTGTGCAATAAGTAGCAAGACGAGATATTGAAGACTCGCCTCTAGGAGAAGCTAATTAGCCCAACTTTGGAATGAAGTGATTAACAGCAGGAATGTTTTTCATCCCAATCGCTTCCAACACGCCAAAGCAGACTTGTAAGCTCAAACCCAACTTCTTGATCATGAGATTCGTTCCCAACTACTAAATAATCCAAACTTTGATACCGGTTTGGCGCCTCGACCCATTCAAACCTCCCTTAAGACCCAAACTTTTATGACTCTCTGTTTGTGGTCAGGGGTGTTTGAATATGTGCTTTGTTATTAATGGTTTTAGTGATCCTTTGCAAAGGAAAAAATGAAATAGGAAATAGGGTCTAAGAAGGTTGTTTATTCCATTTAAAAAATAAACTGTTATTTTATCCATGCATTTTGAAAGTGGTAATCATCGTATGTTTAAAAGGCATAAAAAAATCTTAAAGAATCAAATGATGACATAAATTTACCTTTAACATGATCGGAGTGCTAAGTAATTTGTCCTTCATAAAGTCTGTAACTGACCCATTTTGACCTGTACTAAAAACAGCCCCTTTTGACCCATACAAAAAGAAACTTTTGACATGTTTTGGGCGCTGCGTAAGAATAGACTAATCAAAAATAATGAGAGAAAAAATAAGTAAAACAATTTTGCAAATCATGTAAATCTTTTGAGTAACATTGGTATCTTTCATGATGATTATTCTCCATGTGTCTAAACATGCCATTTAGTATAAAGTTACCGACTACCTCTTTACGTGTGAGGTAGAACTCATATAACTTAAATACACCCAATAATGGATAAATCATATTCACCTTGAACATCGGCATGGCTTGATTGGACACTTTCACTCCCAATATCATCTGTCAATAACTGAACAGCGGAACGTTTTTTTCAGATGGTCTAGAGCAGCAGATGGCCTCGTTTTACAAAAACAACAATACATCAACAACATGTCCGCTCAAATAGCTCTCCTCCAGGTGCATATTCCATAACAATCGCCTTAAAACCTACACTGAGAACAATTAAGAAAATACAATTTCAACGCTCAAATAATCAGTTTCATACCATCTGAAATTGTTCATCGAATTCTTTTAAAACCCGTCATCAGATTTATATGTCGTGCCCAGTTTAGTGAATTAAGGTTTGAGCTTGGGTTAGCAAATACGTGCACAGGGACTTAAGTACAAACTCACTCTTTCTTTTGCAGTTAGTTTCTCGGCCAAATCAAGCAGTTCCTTTTCATTTTTCTCTAGGTTCTTTTTAATTATCTCAGCTTGCTGCAACAACGTAAAGAAAAATAAGCAATATTAGATAACTGACTTTGAAATCAAAAGTAAAAGTCACCAAGAAAAGAAAGCTCGGAAACATACTTCCTCTCTTGCAGATGGTCATTTGATCATACATTTTCATGGCATAAAAAGAGTTCAACTGCACCAAAACTTTATTCTCCATCTTGATAAGATCGTTGTAGCTCTTAGACGATGTCTAATTATTAACTATATCTAGGAACGCATAATAATGAAGGCGGAATATTCAAGCATAGAATCAATCATTATTATGAACAAGGTTTTTCATTATCATTAACTTCTCTAACTATTACAAACTTACTAACATGTTCTACCTTGATCAAGTAGAACATGCTCTCTAAACTAAAACACTAAACCCTAGGCGTTTATCTCCTACGCCTAGGTTACACACACACACCTTTTAGTCGACTACATCTTGTACGTACTTCATAAAACTAATGACCCTATGTCTCTTTATATACTAGAGACATCTAGGGTTTACAAGAGGAGTCATAATACAATTAGGAAACTAAATCTTTTAAGTAAATCTTCTAGAATCTTCAAAATTCTCCATCTTTTTGTAGTTTCCCATCTTGTCACTTTAAGCCCTTCATGTTTCATTCTTCTTGTTTTGTATCATCAAATCAATAATAGACCCAACACATCTAATAAAGCATATAGCATGTATTTCCTTAAAAGAAATGGAAGGAATTGATCATACAGTTCTGCAATAAAAAATAGATGTAGTTAACAATGTAGCATCAAAACATATGACATATAGGATTTATCACCATATAAGTTACTGTTATAGATTTTCAGATACGTGGTTCATGGGACATACTGGTTATAGGCAAGTTTTTAGCTCTTTTCAGAAAATATTACATCTTTATCATATGCTCTCCCCTATAATAAAAGGTAACTCAAATCAAAGCAAATAAACCAAGACCAGACTCAAAAGTCAAAATTATGCAACCAAGGATGGGTTAATCACTGTATCTGATATTCAATACCTCTATTATAAGCCAAATACAAATAGGCAGTACCTTTGGGTAATCAGTATTACATGCATAGTAAGGTGAGTAGTGGCAAAAATCCATTCAGAGGCATCCTGAATACCGTATGCAACAGGGTGACCGTTTGTAACACCCCGACCCGACAAGGATAAATATGTCACAATAATATGGTGTTACATCAGAACAAACATAACAGATCAAAAGCAGAAGTCTTAACTAAATTACTTACTCTAAATTACTATGGTCAAAATCTTCAACTTAACTCTACTCTCAATCCAAGAAAGCTATCCCAAAAGCTATCTTGAATACCTGCCCCGGAGAAAAGAAATGCGGCTGAGCTACAAAAGCTCAGTGAACGGATATAACAATAATGAAACGAAAAAGCTAAAGTTCAAATGATATAATTTAGGATACATAATTAGGTATAACGGATAATACGGAAATATAATGTGTAGGTTAAGTAAGGAATCTATATAGTCACCTGTATAAACAGAATCAGAAACCAAAATAATACCATGAGCTCAGAAACATATCATTATCATATCACCGTCAAATCATAAATTGTACAAGGAGTAGCTAGCTCCAATGTACCGGAAGTGAAAGGGGTACATTGCACGTACAACCAGTCACTAAACAGAATCATATCATATCATAACAGAAAACAGATATATGATGCATCCATACGCCCCTGAAAATTAGTGCACATTCATATATAACGAAAGGGACGTGGCAGAACATCACTCTACTGCCTTAGAGTCATGCCATAGGTGCATCTATGACACGGACATGGAACCCCCATGCCTAGTGAAGCTCAGGTAACAAAAGGTTCATAAACAAAAGGCTCAAAACATAGTTGTCATATCAGAAGGTTCAGATAGCAAGGTTTATCATAACAGAGGTTTCAAACAGAGGGTTTATATCAAAGGTTCATATCACAAAGGAAACCTTAAGGATAAGGTCAGAATATCCGTACCTCAAAAGCAAAGCTGACAGAAGTAGAAAGATCAAATGACGGAATAGTACTCTTCTTCAGAAATCTACACACGATGTGTTACTCATCAATATTTTATTCAATCATTTACTTATTTCATATTCCATATTAGTTCTAGGGTTTAAAGAAATATTTAGGTTAAATATTTAATAACTTGTTAATATGGTTTTAGGGTTTAAAGTGTACTTATATTAAAGTATGGGGTTTTAATTATAAATATCACAAGTTTTACATATTATCCAAGTTAGTCCCTTAGCTTTCATATTTTACAAATTAATCCATATATTTTAGTACTTTACACTTACACCCTTTAAGTTACAAAATTACAATTTGAACTCCTTAATTATATAATTTACCAAATAATCCTTTTAAATATCAAAATTACATTTTCTACCCCTCTACTTATTTTATACGAGTTACCCTTAATAATTTAGAGTTTATAAAATTAACCCTCAAGTTTCAATATTTACAAAACACACCCTTTTAATTTTAAAAATCCAATCGGTTGAATATTAAATTCACAAACCCTAACCCTACTTTCTTCCAATAATTACTAGCATTAATTATAACCTTAAAACATCATTGTTACACCAAATCAAACTCCAAAACCCTAACACTAGCTCCCCCGTTTTTCTTTTTCTTTTATTTTATTTTTCTTTATTAAACCGATTTACAAAATAACTCCAAACAATTATTCTAAGCTTCGAAAATCATAAGACCTATTTTTATAGTGTTACATGATATATAGGAGACCAGAATAAAATATAAACATGGCTCTCAAAATCGCATAGAAGTTTTCATATTAATAGTTCGATTTTTAGGGTTTATGTTTCATATTAATTCGTACGATCAAATAATCATGCATGATTCGATTCTAATATTTTATACTGATAATATATGATATATAGGATACTAGAAAAATACTAGAATGATTTTAGAATGTGTGGATTAAGCAGAAAAATTTCTTCCTCTTGGCTAGGTTTAATCGACACAAAATAAAATTCCTAGCTTGATTTCATCTTCCACAATTGCAAACACTATTTTTCTAGCCTTCTTAGAACTTGTACAAGACCAGGAAAAATACCTTGGAACCTTATAAAAAATTGAGTTGACTGTTTGGTTTTTTTTAGGGATATCGACTTGTTTTAAAAGTCGGTTTAGAGTTTTGTAAAATAAATAAACGTGTATAAATATTATATAATGGATAAAATACTTATCTTGGGCTGCAATCTGTTGTGATAAGTCCAAATTAAAATATTATATAAGTTTCCTATTTATTTGGGATTTGTTTCTTAATTATAAATACATATATATAATTAAATAAAATCGACATAATTAAATATATACAAGAAATTATTTTTACTTTTACAAAAGTGATAAATATTATTCACACATAATTTATTATGATCATATATTGCCAAACTCAAATTTCTAGGTCTTATTTGGCGTTTTATATAATTATTTATTTAAATTCTAAGTTATAAGCGCATTTTGGTAATTTTGCATGTTTTAGAATTTCAGGTATTACACCGTTATTATTATAACTTCCACGTGGTGAATCAACATGAGCTGCAGGACACATAAAATCGTGGCTAGATACAAATGGATGCCTAAATTTCCATCCAAAGTTGTTACCAAAAAGAAGATTAATAAATCATACAAACAGTATTGGTTTCAAAGCAGCAATAAATCATACAAACTGCTGGTAAAACTAAACCATAATTTCCTAAAAATTCTGAACTACTTACATGGTCAAAGCAGCAATAACGTCAGCATTAGTGTAGCTAATCCCGACTTGCAAGCATTGCCATTGCACATGTTGAATCGAAAACCCATAAGTCTCACTGAAGTACTCAACAACAGATTTCATTGTACCTCTCTCATCTACCAGAAAGCTGAACAAAAAAATTAACAGAAATATGAGATAATTTAGTCAACTACGACACATAAAAAATAGAAATGCCAATTTAAGGTTTCTTATTCACTTTAGTTCTCATGTTGCTTGAGATGTCAAACCAGATATGCGATACTTCCTACGCATGTTTCCACGTTGAGTAACTTCAACCTTGACTCCTCTTAGTGCCTTTTTGATCTAGTGAATCTAAAATAGATAAAAACATGTCAGTAACAATGACTAACAAAACCATCTAATAAGTGTTTAAAAGAATGTAACTAATTGTCTTGTAAAAAGCACAAATAAAAATACATTGGTCTAGAATACATCAATTTACCAAGACCTTTGTTGACAAATTATATACATCAACTTATGTGTAATCACAAAAATGCATTAAGGCATATATAAGATGAGGGAGTTTACTATCCAACAATGAAAACACATTCTGTATTTAGGCTGGCAGGCTTCACTAACCCTAAAGAACATCAATCACATGCATCCATTAGCAAACTCTCAATCGCAGACTCAAGAGCGCACAAAACCAGCATAATAATAAGAACACCTACCGCATGACCACCCGAACCTTATTATTCCATTAGGTCATAGTAATATCCATGCATTACTTTGTAGTGAACCTCATGCATTCCATGGCCACCAAGGGTATGTGCTTCTTAGGGTTACCTCAGGAATGGCTAAAATTAATCATCACGAAAGACTACCTGGAAAAACATCATAAAATATAAACGAAAATCTATAACATGCTGATTGATAAGCAACGATGATGATTAAAGAAGATGTCTAACATGCAAAAAAGAAAAAAACATATGCATATAGATTAATAAAGTTTCTTCATTAGGGTTTTGAAAGGCGTTTTTTTTTCAACAAACCGTAGAGAGAAAGATAAATGTGGGATTTATATTCTAGGGTTTAATAAAGAATGTGGTGTAATTAATGTTAGGATCACGTTTCACGTAATCTCTCAAGTCTCGGTCATTTCTATAATATGTAATAGGTTGCTTTGTTATTTAAGCTATTCATGTTATAAGTGTAATTCCACTAAGCGTCCAATGGGCCTTAGAAGCCCACGATTTAGAGAGAAAGGGAGGAAGGGAGTGTTGCCCTAATCCTCACCTATAAATAGAAGCTTATGTAAACTTTTACACTTGTTGGTTTAATTGATATCTTAGTTAAACTCTTGTCTCATTGATTATCATATCTTTTAGATCAACCAAATCTACTTTTCATCTCATTTCTACTAAATCTATACTTGTGTTTACAATATGGTGACCTAACAAGTGGTATCAATCGCTAGAAGAGGGTATTTTTTTTGTTTTTGAAACCGTACGCACCAACTACTCATGTTTAATCTCGTTATTTTGTTAAAAAGTTCAAATCTTTTGCTTGGTTTTTGATTTGTAACACATCTTTACTCTTAAACTTGTGTTACAAATCAAAAAATTTCAACTTTTTCATCAAAATACAAGATTCGTATGAATTGTACTGAGACCCTTAAAATTTTTGAGAAATTTGTAAAGTTTGCAACTTTCTTTATGATTTCATCATTGTAAAGCTAGTTGTACAAGAATCTTGGATTAAAAACTCGTTCTTTGCGTGCTTTATTCAAAAACAAATTTTGGCCTCTTATCGAGAACTTCAAGACCATAAACTTTCGAAAACATTACTAGTTGCTCCATTTGTGTTACTGTTGCTTACTCAGTGCTTTTCTCTCTTGTATAAGAAAGAAAACACTTCGACTCGTTGGATATTTTCGTTATGGTATAATCTCGAAAATTTTGGACCTATTTCGAAAACTTGAAAACTTCGAGAACATCAAAATTTTTCGACATCATATTCTGTTTTCAAAATCTTTTGTACTTTTCGAAATCACTTTCAAGTTTTTCGAGAACATTGTTAATCTCCATTAATTTTTGTGATTTCAAAAAATTTTCTACTTTTCTCGATAATTTGCATTTTATCGAGAACTTTGAACTGTTTTCGAGAACCCACAAAACTTTCGAGATCACCCAAACTTTTCAAGAATACTTGGAATTTGACTGCTTTTCGAGAATTTCAACTTACAAAGTTTCGAGAACACACTTGTGATAGTTGTCGAGAATTGGCTTAACATTTATGCCTTCTACAAGATCCATTTACACACAAGTCTTCAATCATGTCTCAACCACCGTACTACAACTTTCATCAACAACAACCGTCTCATCAAACACAAAAGTTTCGTCAACAACAGCAGTATCAATATCAACAACCTCAACAATTGTATCAACAATCATATCCATATCATCAAATGATCTCTCAACAACATGTCATGATGCATCAACATCAACAACTACCTCAACCTCAACCTTTTGCCATGCAACAAATCACTCCACCGTCAAAACAAACTCATTGGTTTGACCAAATGTGTGAAGTCATCACTACTCAACAATCAAGGCATGAAGCAGGTTCACTTGACACACCACCAATGCTCACACCCGGTAATTATGTACAATGGTCAAGTCGGTTCCTACGATTTCTTTGAACTCAAGAAACCACATGGCAAATACATGAGGAAAGAAATCATTGAAGGTCCTTTTGAGACACCGACTAACATTGTCCCATGTGATCTAAATGCTGATCCACCCAGACCTGATTCACGAGCACCTCTTACTGACGCTCAACTCACTGCTGAACAAATCCTTCACAAAGAGGCAGATGAATATGCTATGAGCTACATTCTTCAAGGCATACCAAATCGGATCTTTTGAAGTGTTGATGCCCAGAAAACAGCTAAGGCTATGTGGGAACACGTTCATCTCTTAATGGAAGGCACTCAATTGAATCAAGAGGACATGGGATCTAAACTTTATGTGGAATACACACACTTCATGATTGAGTCAATGGAATCACTTGAGTCATATTACCACCGCTTCACGAACATCATCAATGATCTCGATAGACATAATATCATCTTACCAAAGATTGCTATCAACACGAAGTTTTTAGGATGTCTCGGTCCTGATTGGCAAAAGTATGTGACGTTTGTTCGACAAGAAAAGAATCTTCACGATACAACGTATGGTTTGTTGTATGACTATCTGAAACACCATCAACATGAAGTGGACAAAGATCGGGCTCTCAGAGGGAACTACTCACACCCTCCAACTACAAAATCTTTGGCGCTCGTTGCTCAATCACATGTTCCTCCTCCACCACTACCAAACCATGCTTATCCTCCGGAACAGGCTTGTCTCAACTACCCATCTCAAACCCAAAACCTCAATACTCATCTTATGATTCCTCAATGCAACCATAAGCAAATCAATTTGCTTCTTATGACAACAGTGATACCTTGTATACACACAACAATGTTAATGATGATGATGTTGACGAGGACTTCAACAGCCTAAATCAAGGAATTGCACTCATTGCTCGAGCTTTCAGCAAATTCTCAAACAAGCCCAACAATCGTCTTCGCATATCTTCAAACACAAGGAATCAAGCTGTCATTCAAGATTTGGATCGAGTGGTTATATGGGTAACTCAAATTCTGGACAAAGGTTTAATAACAATGGAGGATTCAGGAACAATGGTGGTATCCCTCAGAAAAAGTTTGAACTTGTTGAAACTGGGAATACTGAATCAGGGAACACAGTCATCAAATGCTACAACTGCAATGGGATAGGTCACTTGACAACTGCATGTCCTTCACCACGAACTGAAGGCAGCAAGTATCACAAGCAGGCATTACTCCTAGCTCTCAAAGATAAAGCTCGTGGCAACAACAATGCTAAGGAAAATAGCTTCATGGCCAATGCACATTCTGATGATGACATGGAAGATCTGGAAGCCAATGCTGCTGTTTTGCTCATGGCCAACATGCATGAACTCCACATGAGTGACTCGGGCTCAGTGTATGACACCGATGGTCTGTCTCAGGTAACTGATCTTAACTCATGCCTGATACATGAAATTGCTTCCCCATCTGCATCTGCATCTTACAAGGAACAAGGAGTTCAAAATGATTCATTGTTATCTACACAAGCGAATAATCAAATGAACACAAAAGTTATATTTGATGATTATGATCAAATTAACCCGGTTGTCACATTTGATAATTCAGATACTGATCATGTCAATGATAACAATGCTCACGTTGAACATCTTGATCCTCTGTCTGATCTAGATTCAGAACTTCAGACCCTTCTCATGACTAGTCAATCTCAAAACATTAAATGTCAAGAGTTTAATGCTAGGTTGAAAGAGAAAAATGCATTATTAACTAGGGATCTTGAGTGCTGTAAATTACAAGTTAAAAATGCTGAAAAACTTATTAATCGGGAAAAAAGTTTTTAAGTTGCTTTTGAAAAATCTTATCTTAAAGAAAAAGAGTTAGAACATCAAATTTCTAAGATAATTGAATCTAACAACAACTTAACTTCTGAATTGGAAAAACAAGCGTTTGAACACAAACAACAAATTGCACAACTTGATGCAGTCATTTTAAAAACTAAAACATAGTTGTCAAACTGTCAAGCTGAGTTCAAGGAACATAAACGCAAGTCCAGAGAAAGAGTTAAGTCATACATAGATGAGATTGTTGAATTGGAACATAGGCTTAAAGAATTTCAAAATGTTGTATATAAAACTAGTAATTCAGTCACAACGATTCAAAGTTTTCAGTAAAACCAAAAAATAATGGACACGGCTTTGCTCTCGGAAGTGAATCACCATGTTTTTAACGTACAACACTCAAAGAAATTCCAAAGTTATATAGTGCAGACCATATTTTTGACGATACAGTTGTTCGTACTGTTGTATATGATTGTGAGGAAGAAGAGGAAATCGAAGAAGAGAGTCGATCAAAAATGCAAAACGTTGAATATAATATACCTTTTGATTACTCAAAAATGCCTCCTATAACGAGATTTTTAATTCTCAAAAAGAGAAATTTGAACAACCATGGTACATTATTAAACCTCAAGACGTTACATCCCCCATAGTTCCTGTCAAACCAGAGGTGCAAATAAATGGTCCTTTACCAACTCATGCAAAACTTCAACCTCTTCCCACTCGTTGTCGTGTACTTCGGTATTTTGACACGTTCAAGGAAGATATTGAACTTTTAGAACAAGCAATTGAACGCAATTCTCAAATAACGGTTTCACTATTATTACTCATGAGAAAGAAAAACGAGAAGTGTTTCAAAAACAGTTTTTACCTCATGTTAAACATTTGCGTCTATGTGCTAACCTCTGGGAACAGGAACTTTAAAAAGAAGTATCTTCTATGATGAATGTTTTTCAAGCAACTGAACAATCGATTTCAAAACAAAAATGTCAAAACAAGTTTTTACAAAAAGAAGCTGATTGACTCTTGGAACATGTTCTTAGTACTGATATAATATATGTGGTTATGAATTCTCTGTATGAATTTGGTACTTCAATGCTTGTTGATGATCACTGTGATGATATTGAATTGTTGTCTAAAAAATTTGAGACACTAAAATATGAAAATGATAATCTCCGACAACACAATGATGATGTGCAAAACAAACTTTCAAATGAGATTTTTCAGCTCAACAAAAAGCTTGAATGGTGTCAAAACAAAAGTCTTGATTTCGAACTGGAATTGCAAAGTCTTAAAACTTCAACATCTTTTCAAAAAGAAAATGAGGAATTAAAAAGTCAAATTTCAAAGTATGAAAAGGAAATTGCAGAATTGCAAGAAGTTACAGACCATTGGCAAAAGAGTCGAGATAAGTATCTCTATTCAAACAGAAAGCTCAACAGTGAAATTCAAGATAAACAACACATTATCATTGAGTTGAAAGAGAAAATAAGAGAACCTGAAAAAGGAAAATCTGTCAACACAAAAGTAGTTGCACCAGGAATGTACTCATTAGACATAACCACTGTAGCACAACACACTCATAAGTCTAATTTGGATCCTTCCACTTCTACAAGAATAGTTGCCACTCCTAGCGTTAGCAGATCCAAGCGTAAACGTAACAAAAGGAAGAGTAGGATTTCGCAACGTAGAAGAGAGACACTAGAAGCCTCTGAAGTAGAAGAACACCTTAGGACTTTGAATAAAACTCATCCTGCACAAGATTTAGATTCTGATTTGGCAAATTGTAATCCTAATCTTTGTGTAACGAATGATAAACCTTTAAATGCTTTGAATGTTAATGCTTCATGCGTGTTTTATTGTAATAGTATGTTGTCTGGTGATCACTCTAAATGTGTTGCACATTCTCTTTTATCTCGTCTTAAGAAACGTACATCAGGCACCATTAATGCTTTGAAATCTGTGCTAGGACTTATGCCTTGTGTAGTTTCTAAGGATGATGTAGTCACCCCAGTAGTTGCGAACAATAATTCTAGGAACATGCCATCACTTAGCGAATTCACTAAGAAGAAAGCACGATCTAGTTGGAATTGGCAACGTTGGTTACAAAGGACACATAACTTTAAATGGATTCCTAAAATTGTTAATCTGTGTGCTTCTAACCCAATGGAACCCACAACTTATTTGGGTTCCACCCTTACCATTGTTCCATCATCGTCTCCTTTGTGTGATGCAAGTGGTTCAAATTGTTCTTTGGATTGTTGATAGCGGATGCTCCCGACACATGACAGGCAATCTCAAACTGTTAAGAAACTTTGTCTCAAAGTTCATTGGTACTGTCAGATTCGGGAATGATCATTTCGCTGCTATTATGGGGTATGGGGACTATGTCAGTGGGAATATCAAAATTACCCGTGTGTATTATGTCGAAGGCCTCGGTCACAATCTATTCTCAGTCGGTTAATTTTGTGATGGTGATCTGGAAGTTGCATTTAGGGAGAAAACTTGTTTTGTTCGTGATTTACAAGGAAATGATCTTATGTCAGGCACCCGTGGAAACAGTCTTTATTCCATTTCAATGTCTGACATGACTACTTCCTCTCCAATTTTTCTACTTTCAAAGGCTGAATNTATTATGGGGTATGGGGACTATGTCAGTGGGAATATCAAAATTACCCGTGTGTATTATGTCGAAGGCCTCGGTCACAATCTATTCTCAGTCGGTTAATTTTGTGATGGTGATCTGGAAGTTGCATTTAGGGAGAAAACTTGTTTTGTTCGTGATTTACAAGGAAATGATCTTATGTCAGGCACCCGTGGAAACAGTCTTTATTCCATTTCAATGTCTGACATGACTACTTCCTCTCCAATTTTTCTACTTTCAAAGGCTGAATCGAGAAAATCCTGGCTATGGCACAAACGCATATCTCATCTCAACTTCAAAACTATGACTGATCTTGCTCGCCATAAACTAGTTGACGGTCTTCCAAGGTTCAGATATGCAAAAGATCACTTATGTCCCACTTGTGAACAAGGAAAGAGCAAACGTGCACAACTCAGTTCAAAACTAGAACCTAGTACCGATCATGTTCTTCAACTTCTTCATATAGATTTATGTGGCCCAATGTGAGTACAAATGATCAATGGGAAATGGTATACTCTTGTGATTATCGATGACTTCTCCAAATGGACTTGGGTCTACTTTCTTCGAAGTAAAGTTCAAGCTCCATCGATGATAATCACCTTTCTCACGAAAATTCAGGTTCAACTTCACAACACAGTCAGAATAGTAAGAACGGATAATGGAACTGAATTCAAGAATCAAACTCTTCGTGATTATTTTGAGAAAGTGGGAATTGTACATCAAACATCGATTGCACGGACTCCCGAACAGAATGGAGTGGTCGAATGACGCAACAGAACGTTAGTGGAAGCCGCACGAACGATGATCATTAATGCTCAATTACCAGATTATCTTTGGGCAGAAGCCGTCTCAGCTGCTTGACACACCCAATATCATTGTATGATCAATAAACATCATAAAGTCACACCATATGAAATTGTTCACAAACGCAAGCCTAACATTCAACACTTTCATGTATTTGGTGCTCTATGCTATCCAAATAATGATCGTGATGATCTTGGAAAACTTAAAGCCAAAGCTGACTTAGGCATCTTCATTGGATATTGTGAAAACTCAAAAGGATTTTGAATCTACAACCGTCGTACTAGAGAGATTCAGGATACTATTCATGCTAATTTCGATGAGCTCACAGAAATGGCTTCTGAGCAAAACGGCTTAGGACCCGCAACCAATCGTCTTAATTTTCCAGATTCTTCAGCTGAACCATTGTCGCTACCTCGTAAAGAATTGGAAACATTGTTTTCTCCTTTGTTTGATGATTCATTTGAGACACGTGCACCAGATGTATCCACTTGTTCCGCTGCTCAACCTGATAAAAATCAAGTACCTAATAAACCGGTTACTACAACAACAACCGTAGAACCTGATGCACCTCCAATTGAATCACCAACAATAGCCGAACAAACCGCTTCCAACAACGACAACCCAACTGAAGATCTGAATCAACCACAAGTACCCGAACCTGCAAATTATGATCCAAATGCGTTCTTCAATTTGTTTGCTCCGACTCCAAACCTTTCAGATATTGCTGAGTCGTCAACACGCAACTTGGAACCAACTAATATGCAGCAGTTCCATAACCCTCACCCTTCAACACATCATTGGACTCATGATCATCCAATCGTTAACACCATTGGACATCCAACAGCTCCAGTTATCACAAGACAAAAACTTCACTCCGATGCCGAACATTGCATTTATGCTCTAAGCGTTTGTCAAGAAGAACCCAAAAACATTAAGCAAGCTCTCACTTACGACAACTGGATTGAGTCAATGCAAGAGGAACTCAACCAATTCAAACGTCTTGAAGTTTGGGAATTAGTTAAACGTCCGGATGGAGTTTATGTCATCGGGCTAAAATGGATTTGGAAAAACAAGTTGGACGCAAAAGGCACGGTTATTCGTAACAAATCATGTTTGGTAGCTAAAGGATACACTCAAGAGAAAGGAATTGACTTTGAGGAACCTTTCGCACCAGTGGCTAGACTTGAAGCTGTTTGAATATTTTTGGCATACGCTACTCACAAAAAGATGGTCGTTTATCAAATGAATGTAAAAACGGCATTTCTGAATGGTCAACTACATGAGGAGGTCTATGTTAGTCAGCCAGAGGGATTTGTCAACCCAGAGCACCCGAATCATGTCTACAGACTTAAGAAGGCTCTCTATGGTCTCAAACAAGCCCCCAGGGCGTGGTATGGTAAACTTACTGCTTTCTTGCTCGCTAATTCTTTTACTAAAGGTTTATTAGATCCAACTTTGTTTATCCAAAAACACGAGGATGACGTTTTAATTGTACAAATATATGTTGATGACATTATTTTTGGTTCTACTAATAAAAAGTACTCAAACGCTTTTGCCAGATTAATGAAACAAAATTTTGAAATGTCAATTATGGGTGAACTTACGTTCTTCTTAGGACTACAAGTTCATCAGTCACCTCGTAGGATTTTCCTTGATCAGTCCAAATACGTTCTTGAGATAATTAAGAAACATAGCATGACCAGTTGTGATACATACAATACCCCTATGGCCAACACAACTAAGTTAGATGCGGATCCAAATGGGAAACCAGTTGACCCCACAAAATACCGAAGTATTATTGGGTCACTCATGTATCTCACTGCTAGTAGACCGGATATTGTATTTGCTGTCTTTATGTGCTCTCGTTATCAGTCCAGTCCTACTGAACTTCACCTCAATGAGGCTAAGAGAATCCTTTGATACGTAAAGGGAACCATTCACTTGGGGATCTGGTATCCGAAGGATTCCGGTTTTGAACTAATAGCTTTTTCAAACGTTGATCATGCAGGGTGTATGGACACACGCAAAAGTACTTCTGGTGGTTTGCAGTTTCTTGGAGATAAACTTGTGTCTTGGCAATCAAAGAAGCAGGATTGCACTTCATTATCGTCAACAGAACCTGAATATGTAGCCATGTCTGCATGCTGTGCACAAGTCATTTGGATGCGTACACAACTAATGGACTACGATTACTTATTCAACAAGATTCCGATGTACTATGATTCGAAAAGTGCGATAGCAATCTCGTGTAACACGGTTCTGCATTGAAAGTCTAAGCACATTGATCTCCGTTATCACTTCATCAAGGACCATGTTGAAAAGGGTACAATTGAGTTATACTTTGTGGGTACTGAATACCAACTGGCCGATTTGTTCATGAAACCTTTACCTCCTTCAAGGTTTGCTGAACTAGTCCACCGGATTGGTATGCGGTGTTTGACTCCAGATGATTTAAAATCATTTCTTGAAAACAATTAACTGAGTCAAATACCAAAACCATTTTTTGTAAATATTTGTCAAAAACAAAAGAGAAAATCATAAAAATATTCAAAAATACCAAAAAGATTTTACATTTTTTATCTTACGTTTCATTTTTTTTTTCGTTTTTCAAATGCAAGGACACTACCTCTATCAACACTTCGGTTTCTCAAAATTTCTCAATTTTATCGCCAAGTGTTGAGGGGGAGAAAATGTTCTTCAAAATTTAAAAAATCTTGTTCAAACAAGTGTACTTGCATATTTCAAAAATATGATGTTGTCAATAATAATGGTAGAACATCACGGGTTATCCCTCGTTTTCTTAATTTAAATACTTCTTTAATTTCCTTTTAGCCTAGAATGTTTTTGTTGCTAACGGTCGTTACCTTACATCGTTAAATATCAAAGTTTAGGACTCATAAAGTATGTTATGTAGTTAAGGGACTGTTTTTGCCAAATTGCCAAAGTTTTCAAAACTTAACCAAAATCAAACACCCCCCCCCCCATTTTTTCTTATTACCACAAAAACGAAAAACCAAATACACTCATTCATATCAAACGGCTCTAATTCAAAACGTAAATCCGTGCTTCAAACATTTAATCCGTAAGTGATTTAATGATCTTTGGCCTAATCTAAGACATGGTTTTTAACCAATTTAGTATTTAAGGGCTAGATTATTCACAATTTGGTATTCGAGATCTAGGGTTGCGTTAATTTCGTTCATGATCTATACGTGTGTTTTTGTTTGATTATTCATAGGGCTTTTGTTGCTAGATATGTACTAATCATGTTAGAAACAAAAAATCATAACAAATAACATGTTTGAGTTGAATTCAAAATTAGGGTTTATGAACGATTTGGGCATTCTTGATTCTGTGTTGTTTTGTTTGATTTTAATGGGGGGATATGTTTGTTTAAGTGTGTTAATCATGTTTATGCTAGTTAATTGCTTCAAACTTCTCGTACGCATGATTTAGATAATTAGGTCTTTAGGTCGATTTGGGTATTTTTGTATTTGTGTTCTTGAGTTCAATTAAGTGATATGAATGTGTTTGTTTATGTGTTAATTGATGTAGTTCATTGAATTTTCAACATGTATACATGAATTCTATGTTCTAGATAAATTGGGGTTTCGTTAACTTTTCGAAAATCGGTAAACATGCGTGTTTATGTGATTCTAACTGCTTTAATGTACTCATTTCATCAGGTTTCAATCAAGGAGTCATAACTTTACAAGAAAAACGTATGTCTACAATGATCTCGAAAATTCTTGTATAAGAATTTTCGAAAACTAAGTTATCGAGATCCTTGAGAATTTTATCGAGAACACTTGATAAATTATCGAGATCTCTCTTTAACTATGTTATCGAGAAAACTTGATAAATTATCGAGATCTCTTGATAAAATTTTCGAGATCCCTGAGTTATCGAGAACATACAGATTTGAGTTATCGAGATCACTCACTCTTGGTGTTTTCAAAAACCTTTGTTGCTAAAGTTATCGAGAACCTTCATTATTGAAAATTATCGAGAACATGGTGTACAAAAGTTATCGAGAACACAAAAGATGAATGTTACCGAGAACACAGGATGCTATGTTTTCGAGATCACACTTAGAATTTTTTTTGAGAATTTTCATTTTTCGTGTAAATTTTTCTAAAACATGTCTAAGGATGAAATCTCATGAATTTGTGTATTATTTATGTTGTAATCATGTATTATTAAATTGTAGATGTGTGTTTCTCATACATATGTATTTCTAAGATGTGATTTGTTATGTGTTGTGCTATGAATGTTCCTACATTATGTCTTAGAAAATATGTGTTAAACTACTAATACGACCACATCTCACGTGTTAATTAATTGAACCTTAATTGCAACATGTAACTTGTATGTCTATGTATATCAAACATGAACATGAACTAATGACTGACAAATTTGGATGTTTGATTTCATGAAGATACATTTACAGAATACAATGGCTGAACAGACTGAAAATGTCCCCGAACAAACTCTTCCATTACTCACACTCGGAGAGGTTGTCCCTGCTAACTACAACATCACCATTGACCAAAACAATCCACGAATTGACTTCAACAAACTTCAGATTCCTGAAGATTCGTGCAAGATTGCTAAAGACATTCTACTGGCTCATCCCTGCAAATCCATGCTTAGTATGTCTACATCAGTTCCTATCTTCTATATTCATCAGTTCTGGTATACAGCTCAAGCCAATTTGGATGATGAATCCTTCACTGTCAAACTGGATCATCAAGTATACACCGTGGACATAGATGTTCTACGAACAGTTCTCATGCTTCCTACACCGAAAGAATTCTCTCCCATATTAACCGAACTTGAAATCCTGGATTATCTCATTGATCTAGGATACGATGTTCAAGATGAACTACCACTCGTCAGACTGTCAAGATTCAATGTTAAATATCTACCACAACCATGGAGAACCTTCTACATGCTGATTGTGAGATCCATTTCAGGCAGAAAAAGTGGTCAGGAACATCCACGACTAGAGCATCTGCAAGTGTTCTGGGGGATGATGAGCATGCAACCAATCAACTTCGCTAGTTCCATAATGAGCGACATGATCAATCACATCCAAACATATCGTTAAATGAGTGTGATTCCGTTCGTTAGGTTCACATAGATGCTCATTGAACACTTCTGTTAGAAAACACCTGACTATATCAAGAGAATGCATGATCCCACAGAACCCAAAGACATATACAACAAAGACTACAGGATCTCTTTTGTCAAAACCATCAAGTTTGTAACAAGGACTAAGGGAATGAGAATTCCAGACTACTTCCTAGATGACCGGATTCGTAAGACACAGAATTACAAAATCTATGACAAAGCCTTTCAAGCTGGGAAAGTAGGTTATACTGGTGACGAAGACGAACCAGTTGTCAAAATTCAAACTCGTAGCAGACAAGGTAGCAAGACGGGAAGCACCAGCAGTACCACAACCTCACAACAAACAAAGTCTCCACCAAAACGTGCTACTAGATGTCAAAGGAAGATCACTCCAAAGCAGATCATTCAAGATGAACCAACATCATCTTCCGAAACTGAATCTGAATTTGGGACTGAGTCAGATGATGAAGAAGATTTTGAAAGAAGAGTAAGAGCAGATGATGAAGAGGAGTTTCCCGTGCTTGAATTGGCAAAGAAAATAAGCAAGGAAACTCTTCATAAGGAACAAAGGAAAAGCAAAGGGATTACCATCAATGAACCTAGTGGTGGTACTCATGATAAAGAAGACGAAGATGAACCTGCTGATGAACCACTGGTCGACAAACGTAAACTGAAAAGCAGTCGATCCTAGAGCAGAAGAGAAGCAGCATTTGAAAGAAATGAAAGAAGCTGCACTCCTCAATCTCCTACATCCACAACCTCATCAACAACCGCTAGTGTAACACCCCCAAAATTCGGGTCCAGCGGAAGCATACATGTCACTGGGGTGCTACTCAATTGGTATCATAACATAAGGTACAAAGAGCGGTTTTTACTTCAAAAACTTAGAATAAAAATTCATTAAGAAAATTGTTAAGTTTACATTATTCAAAAGTAGTGCGGAAATAGGCCAATAAGATAAATAAAGTGGTCCCAATTGCTTTATCAGATTCGTCTATGACGATGCCATGCCGTTTGCCAAATGCCTCCAAGAGTAAGTTATCACCTTAGGGAACCTGAGAATACATGCTAAAAAGGTCAGCTTACGCTGGTGAGTTCATAGAGTTCATAAGTAAAGCAGTTTATTGAAAGAGTTTCAAGTTTGTTTGATAATTGCAATAAATAAAATAAATCGTGGGCTACATTAGTATACGCCCATAGTTTGTTTGTTTGCCCTGGTCGGGTCAATAGTTGATTGAATCAGTAGTTTTTGTATAAAAATCAGTTGAACTACTCAGGTCGATAGTTGAGTAGATCCGTAATGTTTGCATAAAATCGTTTGATTGGGTGATTCCCTGGTGTTTGTATAAAACATTTGAACACAAGTTTTCCAGTTAGATGATATAATTGCAACGAATACAATTATGGGTGAAATTAGATAATAATTATTGCCTTAAGCCTCATGACACGCAAACCTTAACATCGGGTGATATCATAAATGATATAAATAGCCTACATCATGAATGATGTAGGTGATAGTGCCCTCGTCGTCGTAGGAGTTTGCCAACTTCCTATTTATATTCGAATATAGTGCATTTGGTAACCATTTCAGGCTAACTTCAAATGGGGCGTCAACTGCAAATAGATCTATTCACTAAATTCGCGTTCACTCGCAAGTGATTAATGGTTCATGATATGAGGGACTTTTGGCAAGGGTGTTAACTTAGGCAATATCAATCAGGATAGCATACAGAAAAATACTTGTGTTCAGGTTTGTAACATGTAATATGTTTCAATAAACAAATAGAGTGTATCATCAATTTAGTAAAGTGTTTAAGATAAACGAGTAAAAGATGTAAGTAAAACGAGCATGTATCTCCCCCAAAGAGTTCAAAATAGATAAAAGAGGGGCTATGACTCACCTTAGCAAAGTAGTCAGATAGTGAAATGAATCGGATAATGTGTGGCACCGACACGCGACCTAGATTAGTAAGGCATGTTTAGTTCACAGTTACAGTTTTAAGACTCGATGAAGTTTAGATAAGCTTAAAAGTTTTTAAAATGTTTGTGTTGTTGTTGCTTGTGTGGCAGCATTTAGGTTTAAAACAGTTTTCTAAATGTTCGTAAGTATTGGCAAGGATTTGCTCTTGGAAGTGCATAAGTATGTAAGTATATAATACAAGAGTATCAAGACGAATAAACCTTCGGTTCGAAACTAGCCGAAAGACGACGTACAGAAAGTAACCACGAGTAAATGATAGACGAAGTCAGATTATAAAAATGTCGTTGTTAAAAGTATATATTTATAATTAAACATTAGTGGATAAACAAAGTAAGTAAATAATTATATTTTAAGCGATGTTTTTATTTACAAGAGCTTGTATTTAAAAACAAGATAGTAGGTTATCTATTTTTAGAGTTTAGGTTATAAGTGTAGGGCATTTTACGGAAATCGGGCATGACCCGCGTAGGAGTTTTCGTTTATACTTGGTGACTAGGTGTCAAAAATCTTTATATGAACAATAAACCGTTCTATATCTCTTGTTTAAAATTGAATACGTTTCTATAAGTTTATATGCGTCTCATTAAGCTTAGGTATGTTAAAATAGGCAATATTGACCAATAATAGTTTTAAAGGAGTTAACACTTATACTCCTAAATCAGTTTATAATAGCTTATAGTTTTATGTGTTGAGTATATTTAGTTTCGAATGTAAAATACGTTTTAGAAATCCGTTTACAAAACAAGTCGTGTAGCTATAAGCATGTCGAGAAGTTGAGTCAAGATCGAATGAGTTTAAATAAGCCGGGAATATGTCGTGGAGTAAAATGAAGCAAAACAAGCAAATCAAACGCACCTCATTGTTGGGCTCGCCCAACAGTGGCTCGACACACATAAGATTCATAATCCAATTTTAAAAGTTAATCTAACCCATTTAGTTATAATAAGTTTAATAGTTACAAATGGAAGGTAATTTTTGCTAAAGCAATTTTATTCCAACTGAACACAACGCAAACAAATGACCATTTTACTTATTTACTTATTTGGGGAATGTAAATTTATTAAAACATTTATACTACTGAGTTAGTAGTGGGACTTGTAACTGGAGTAGCAGACAACAAAAAAAAATAATGGCAACCACCTCATTTGTGTTTGTTTTCCATTCGAGTAGCAAAACAGCAGGGCTAAGAGGAAGCTCAACCAGTCATTAGTTGAGTAGTAAATCAAGGACTAACGAAGTATCAACCAAGCCACACCGAGGCTCGATCAAAGGAACCTCGTTAGGTGGTGTTGCAAGGGAAAACAAGTGTCATTTCTAGAGATCGAAACATACCAGCTGGGCTGGTATCCTATGGCTATAACGACTCGACATAACACCCGTTAGGGTGTGGCTTCCTTTGGGTCGAAACAATAACTATACACTTCGCGGTGTCCGTTCTTGACAGTAACTCCAGGGCTCACCACTGTGGCTCCACCACAGTGGGTTTCGATCCCAAAATGACATCCCAACATAACTCATAACCAAATAAGCATATAAACATGGACAATAAGCACTCTTTTTAGTTATTGATATAGCAGGTTGTATAATAGTTGACACAAGGGAAGTAAAATCAAACTTCGAGCTCGAGTAGCCGATCTCGACCTCGTAACATGACTAGAAAGTTGGGCTCGCATATGGACAGTTGGTTGGGTTCAATACCGCAGTCACACGACTTGCTTAGGATACTATCCATGTGTTACTCAGCAACGCAAACCAACATACCACATACCAACCAAAACAACCACAGAACTTGAAAACATTACCATATCAAATCCAAATACCTTTACTGCTAGGTTAAGTCCGAGCAGGGGTTCGACCTCGGGAATAATTTACAAAACTTAAAGTGACTCAATCAACATAGACCAAAAAAAATCAACACTTCCAGGTACGAGCCAAGTAAATATGATTTCTTTTATTTATGTTTTTGAGTGTTTCGTTTTTCTTGCCACACAAGAACATTAACACCACGTTTTATCATCAAAACTGCCTTAACTTTCGATCTTTACCAGTTAATCCACAATAAAATATTTTAACAAACAAAAATTTAAATATCAAACAAAACTAAAGGAAACATAGGGGTAATCTCAGATCCGAATGAAACAAAACGACAAGAAATATTTAAAACCTTACAACAAGAAGAGCCGATTAACAAGAAGATCAAAAACCCGAATCCGACTTCAAGCAAACCACACCCCTTCGACTCAGAACGTTTGCCCTTACAAACTAACTATAATTTTTGGCTGTGATAAATTTTGGGAGTGTGGACTCACTTGTGGACCGCTGGGTTTATAAGGAATTTACACGAGGGAGGTTTACCCCTCCTCAGTTCGTTCGTCAGTTGTATTCATAGCCCAAAAAGGTTATCACCCCGTCATCGCCTAGTCAGCTCTTGTAGTTGTATGTTGACTTCGAAATCTAGACAAACGGGATCAGGTCGTGGCTTCAAGTACCATGGGAAGGGGACCGATTGTCGCCTTATTGTCATCATGGTTCAGCTCTGTTTTCGATTCAGGAGGGGTGGAGATGAAGCGATGTTGTAGCAGAGAAAATAAGGAGAGAATGAAGACAATAAGGGAGGCGTCATTTTGTACGGGTAGGGTAAAAGTATTATACACCGCTCCCCTTTTTATTTATTTATTATTATTATTATTATTATTTTTAATTTATTTTGTAATATAAAGTTAGCTTTATGTATTTAATTTGTGTGTATGATTTAAAAGGTGAAAGGTTGTAAAAAGTGAGGCGTGGGAATGCATTTTGATTTCGTAATGCTCGAGGAGAATTAAACGAACCTCGGGTTTAGATGAGTCCCGATATTTAATTATTAAACCTATGTCATACTATCACGGTGTCAGTACGCGTGTAGTTTAGTAAAATAGATCATGAATTTTTGCCATATTGTCTGTTGGCGAAAATATTTCGTAGTTGTGATGTTGTAAAAAAAATTTAACATGAAAATGGTTAATTAGACCTTCATAATAAATTACTTCCTGTTTAGTGATAATTAATGACTAGGTAAATTACGGGGTATTACAACATATGAATTATTGTTATTACTCCGTATAATATAAGTAAGGTGACATAGACACAAGCAATTTTCACTTTACGTACGACAAACGGGTTTTGTTAGTCGTATTAAAGAGAAACTTAGTAGTTTATTTGTTTGTATGCAAAGACGAAGTTCAAATACTCTTTTCCACATGGATGATCGTCGTTTGCAAAATCTTAGGGCCCGTTTGGTTTGGAGGTTTGGATTGGGTTTTGAGTTTTAAAAGAAGAATTAAGTATTTGGTTGATGTTTATTTGATATAAAATTTAAAAATTCTGCACTGTTTCAAATTCGGACATATAGGGTGGTATTGGGTTGGTATCAGTGACATTGTGTGGCAATTTTGTTGACTCTATCTTTGTATCTTACTTCTTATCAATGTTGCAAAAACGGCCTACTCGGCCTTGTAATCGTCGATTACAAGGTAAACGGCCCTGGAACTTGGAGAGATTTACATGGAAATCGACCGGTTAATCGGCGATTACAAGGTTTAGGGCCGATTAATCGGCTAAAAAACGCTACTCGGCCCTCGACCGCCTCAGGACCGATTCACGATTTTTGCAACATTGCTTCTTATTATATTATAAAGCAATAAAACTAATTTTATATACTTTTATTAATCATTAAATTATCTATTTTTAATTCAATTATATTTTTTTTTCTTACCTTATTTTTATTTTTTCTCTCTTACAGTCTTACATCAAATTCAAATCCAAATCCTAACCCAAATTTAGAGCCCGTTTGGTATGTGTGTTTTATATGGTTTGGATTCATTCAATTGCCATATGCAATGTTTGGTACAAATTTTGATATTCAAATAATCATTTCATTGCCAAATTCTCAATCCTTGGCCACCCGGTGGTATTTAAAAAAAGTTGTCAGAGGTATTATTTTTTTTTTCATAAAATTTATTAGCCACTTGTTTTTCAAGTTTCTTTCCTTTTTGGTACTATATATATTTAAATAATATATTTTATTATAATTTCTTAATAAAATAAATATATTTTTAAAATAAAATAAATAATTTTCTCTTTCCTCATTTCTTTCAAACCAAATCATCAAACCGAATCCGAATTCAAATCCAAATCCGATTCTAATCCCACCTACGAACCAAACGGGCCCTTAAATCCAAATTCAAATCCAAATCCTAAACCCAATTACAAACCAAACGAGACCTTACTTTATATAATAGGCAATGTATGACATTAATGACAACTCAATTCTATGTCACCATTTTAACTCCATGTCATCTCCAACTCATAAAAAATAAAGTCAATTATATATGCTTAATTTCATGTCACTAATTTTGACGATTTTGACCTGGTTGTTTTCACTATCAGTGTATTGAATGTCTTTGTTGCCCTTTTAAGTTTGAATTAGTCTCATACTTTTATTATATCCTAAGATAGCTCACATATTTTCACATTCAATCTTGAGCTATTTAAATGTTAATAATTTTATTTTTAAAAGGACATTAACTTTCTACAATAACATTACTAAACACTTGATAATATGTACTTTTTACACACAAATATATATTCATTGTGTTCGTAATGCGACTGCTGGTCTTTGGTAGGTCGTTTATAGATGAGTTGTATATCCATGTAATGTGTAAGGTTAATATATTTTCTACTATGTAATGTGTTTCTTTTTTAGCATTAAGACAACCACTAGTCATATAAGAGGAAGCCAATTGTAGTTATTTGACGCAAACAATCAACACTTTGTGCATTTCTTTTTTCGTTTTATTTCACATTTTTTACATGGTCTATCTTAACAAATAAGCTTATAAAGCTAGCCCGTCCATACGGACGGGCCATGAAGCTAGTCTATTATATGAGGTTTTTAGTTTTGGATTGACAAATTTCTGTTTCAAAATATGAAAGTACATAAAATAGTAACTGCTTGTACATATATCAGCGTACGTTTATGATTGCATATTTGTGTGCTTGTTGTGTTTTTTGAAACGCAAAAAGCACCTTTAAAATGTTAAGATAGCCTCTTTTAAATTAGCTTATTCTCTATAATTTTGATGAGATAAGCACTTGTACATAAGCATGTGAGTACGTGCTTACTTTATAGCCTATAAACGTTATAAGCAACAAACCGAATATGCAATCCCAAACACCCCTAACTGAGAATACTGATTCAAAATTGTAATGGGATGGTGTTCATGAAATCATTTCCATGAGACCATGAAAAGATTGTTTTACACTTTCACAAGATGTAATTTCTAAAATACGAAAAAAAGTCAATGCATATTGATCCAAGGCTTCACTTTAGCAAGTAAATGCTACAGATAGCAAGAGAGGGACAAAGCTTACTATCTTCGCCGTCCTTCCTCTCATAAAAATGAGGTGCAATTTCCACAAGCCACTCGGAAGTTACTTCAATGACTTGATATACGACATTTTCATTATTACTCCGTATAACATCACACAACCAGCAGTCCCCACAATTAGATGTGGCAAGATAGACGAATCTGAGGGTCCGCCAATGGGTCAAAATACAGGTTCAGGTTAAAACGAACCATAGTGAGGGTCAATGCAGGTAGGGTTGAGTTGACCCGTTTGCATTTCTGGTCCGGCTTTCAAGCACAATATATACATAGTAAATGTGATAATTATGATTATAGAAAGAATATTGTTAAGTTAATAATCTGTAACTAATAAAAACTGAACGATATCAGCCCATCATTTAACCCACTTGATCCGTTTCGCTTCTAATATAACCAAAATCAACCCATTCATTAGTATATGGGTCGCAATTACTAACTCCACACACACAACTACAGCAGCACTTTATATAGTCAAACGACCCTTAATATCAACCGACTAAAAACAAATATTTTTGCTATCCAACCAGAAAAAAGATGTCAAATCTTGATAAACCACAAATTACCTCCTTTGAACAAATAATTACCCTTTAAAAGCTGCCAAACTGAATAACTAAATTTTCTTTAAATCCATGACTTACAAAAAGGCGGCATCTTATGGTGATCTACATGAAAGAGCACCAGTACGCTAAAGTCAATCTATTAAGAACTTAAGATCATATTGCCAAATAACTAAAGATGCGGACCAAGATCTATCTAAGCTAAGCTTACACAGACCTAGGAACATCCAAAGGAGAAAGACGATATGAGCCAAAGAAAAAGAATATAACCCTCTGGGATGTCATATGATAGACGTCTAAAAGGACACATCCCTGAAATTAAGCTGCACAAAATGATCCAAACAGATACCAAAACTTGATCTAAGCCTAAAATCTTCAATAAACCTATGATCATCAAATAGCCAAGGAAGAGCATTATAATGATGCTATGCCCAATTCCTACCCATAAACCTATTGAATCTCAGCATTGGCAATGGGTCAAAACGGTTTCTGGTTAAAATGTAAATGCGAGGGTTAAGATGTGTTGGGTCGGGTTAGGTTGGGAACGGCTGTCACATGTATAAGTAAAGTTGCCACCTCCACCAAGATATAAGATAAATCGAATATGAATTTTACCTGTCACATGTACTCCCCGAAGCTCATGACCAGCTCATGGTATACCAGTTCTGTTCTTAGAACTCTTCATGTTGCAGACACCATAGTTAAATTTTGTACTAGCTTTATTATGATACAAGATTAACAGTAATAAAAGTCCCTATAGTAATCAATCAGTAAATATCAATAATAGGAAGCATTTTATATATTTTTTTTATGTTGAGACCATAATTCAAGATTGGCTTGGCAATACGACATTCTAATTACTGATTTCAGCAGCCTCTCGACTCTCTTGATCATTATTAAGTACCAAAAAACTATTATGTACCTCTCGCTACAAGTTTAGACCAAGACAAAGCTTCCAAGAACTAGAATTAATAGAAAGAACTAAAGCTATAGTGATGCTTGGGTGTAAATTCAAACTTAATTTCAGTTTTACATTACTTACCTGAGCAGTTATATCTATAAGAGCAACATCACAGTAGTGATATCTACATTTTTACGGAAGCTCAAGAAGTAAAGCTGAGCAGTAGCAATGAACAACGTGAAAGAGAGCGAAAAAATGGCTCTGTCTACAAAATTTCAAACCGCAATTGCACTATAACCAACTGATTAAACAGTTTCATAATGCGAGAATATGACACGCTCATGAGCTGATCAACATTTTAAGATTCTCCACATCTATTAATATGGTTTAAACAAAATGAGTCAACTGTTGATATAGAAAATCCACGGCATTCTTCACTAAAACCATAACATTTTTTTAAAACCAAGTCAACTACAAACACACAAAACAGCCGTTGCCCTAAACCAACTTAGAACTATCAACCACGATTCGATCACTTTTAACCAATACAAAACCATTTGTTCCTCCAAATCTGCGTTTTCAACTTAATCACTATCAGAAGAATCACTATCAGACAAATCACTACCAGATAAAGTAACACTTTGGAAACCATCATCTTCCGAATCACTATCAGATGAAGTGTGGAAACCTTCATCGTCCGAATCACTACCAGATGATGTAACATCTTCATCATTATCTGTACCCTCAAAAAGCTGGAAACCTTCATCTTCCAAACGAGAGAGAACCTACGAATGCAGAGAGGACATAATTACAACAGTGCAATGATCAGGGAAATTAAACCGATATTAAGACTAGCAATCACACCCCTTAAGAACAAAGAATAGAATGTGACTCAAATGGAAGAAAAAGAAAAGAAGACATTCTTACGCAAAATATTACTACCTCTAAACATGAATCCCCAAGTGTAATCTTGTTGACATGGTCAAGGCTTTGTAAAAGTCCTCTAAGCATTTCTTCTTCTACATCTTCTTGCGATGACCCAAAATACTCAACGTTAGAATAATCTAACTCAACGTTGACCAGCGAAGACACATCTAGCAACAAAAGCTCCCGCAAAGCCATATCCTCTTGAATTTTTAGTGACGAGATGTAAGGAGCATTGATTTCGATCCTATCTATATAATCCCCCGAAAAAGAACGCTCATACTCAGAGTTGTATTCAGAGAACACTAAGTTCTTAACACTCTTTGAAGTAATATCAATCCGTTTATAACCATAGCATTCATTCAACTCCAACGTTTCCAAACAAGGACTTCCGGATAATATTTTTCCAATCATATCTTCATCTAATTTCCCTCGTGATATACATAGAAACTTAAGTTTACTCCAACTAATCACACCGTCAAGAGGACTAAATACACATCGTTCAACTTTCACACGAGTAAAACACGAATTGTTGAAAAACAACCCATCGTCATAGCTAAAGTCGTGGACTGATCCTAAATCCCATAACCGTAAATCAACTTCTTTAACATTACGACTAATAGCGTAACGAATCCAACTAACAACTTGCGCTTTTATCTCAACATTAACCTGACTATTGTAACATATGTCAAATTTAAGCTTGTTAAGGTCCACATGTGCAGTATGACACTGACTTAGGGTTTTGTCAATAAACGAAAAGTAATCCGTGAGATCAGTAGCACAACTTCGGTCTGTGACGTCATCATCGTCCACGAAAACAAGGTTAGGAAGTAAAGTCCAAAGATGTTCCCATCGTTTCGAAAGTGTACATGTAGTTCTAATGGCATGTTTTGTCGTGGGTAAACGAGAGATAATTTCGACTAATAAGCAATCTGGTAACGAACTTATTCTATCTTCTACAACTCCGTGCTTGATTTTACGGTGGTAAGCAAGCAAGTTAGAGCGCTTTGAAGATCCTTGTGGTTTCATATCTAGGGTCAATCAATAATCGATGTTAAACTAACCATTAATGCATGGACAACGATAAAAAAATATTACACAAGCAATCCACTTTAACCATTAATGGGATGTTTGTTTCGGCTTATATAGCGGGCATACGGCTTATTTGGTTTTCGGCTTATGTAAACTATTTATAGCCTTATTATTTATAAGCCATAAAGTATAATAAGCCTACTCGCAAAACTGAAGCTTAGACAAACACCCCCTTATAAGCCGAAAAGTTTCAAAATAAGCCACAAAAAATAACCTGTGAAACATAATCCGAAAACCAAATAAGCCATAAGCCCGCTATATAAGCCGAAACAAAAACAAAAAACACAAAATTATTAATTTTTCATAGGGCATTTTATCGAACAGTTGGCGTGCAGCATTAAAAAAAACACAAACCTAACATATAAAAGCGTTATTGTTTAGTACCTTTAATAGCAGCAAAGATATTCAACAGAACACAAACTTATGTTGGTGTTTCGGAGGTTGTACGTTGTGCAAGTATGGTTGTACCTTAGATGGAGGCTGATGGAACCTCAAAAGTTTTCTTTGGGGAGGACTAGTTGTAAGGTTAGGGATCAAATCTATAATATGATCCCTCTAAAAAAAATCTACAAGTTCTTTCTAGATTTTTTAGATTTTTTCTTTCTACACATGTCCCTTCATTTTTTTTTTATTTTGGGTTTTGCTAATATTTCATCAAACATGTTACGTGCACAACCTAAATCATCATACTAACTATACATCATATTAACTATAAATGAAAAAGAGGCTTACGAGAGAGATTATTAGGAATAGAAGTGACGATCATTATTGACTCGATAAGTATTGTAATAGGTTAATGTTTAATAGTTAGTAAAATGCTANTTAATGCATGGACAACGATAAAAAAATATTACACAAGCAATCCACTTTAACCATTAATGGGATGTTTGTTTCGGCTTATATAGCGGGCATACGGCTTATTTGGTTTTCGGCTTATGTAAACTATTTATAGCCTTATTATTTATAAGCCATAAAGTATAATAAGCCTACTCGCAAAACTGAAGCTTAGACAAACACCCCCTTATAAGCCGAAAAGTTTCAAAATAAGCCACAAAAAATAACCTGTGAAACATAATCCGAAAACCAAATAAGCCATAAGCCCGCTATATAAGCCGAAACAAAAACAAAAAACACAAAATTATTAATTTTTCATAGGGCATTTTATCGAACAGTTGGCGTGCAGCATTAAAAAAAACACAAACCTAACATATAAAAGCGTTATTGTTTAGTACCTTTAATAGCAGCAAAGATATTCAACAGAACACAAACTTATGTTGGTGTTTCGGAGGTTGTACGTTGTGCAAGTATGGTTGTACCTTAGATGGAGGCTGATGGAACCTCAAAAGTTTTCTTTGGGGAGGACTAGTTGTAAGGTTAGGGATCAAATCTATAATATGATCCCTCTAAAAAAAATCTACAAGTTCTTTCTAGATTTTTTAGATTTTTTCTTTCTACACATGTCCCTTCATTTTTTTTTTATTTTGGGTTTTGCTAATATTTCATCAAACATGTTACGTGCACAACCTAAATCATCATACTAACTATACATCATATTAACTATAAATGAAAAAGAGGCTTACGAGAGAGATTATTAGGAATAGAAGTGACGATCATTATTGACTCGATAAGTATTGTAATAGGTTAATGTTTAATAGTTAGTAAAATGCTAGTCCATTAAATTTATGTAAAAGCCTAAATGGCTCGGCCCAATAGAAGGCCCAAGAGAAAGCCCATTGAGGCCTTATGTAAGAAGTATATAAACCCTCGTAGGTGTGTTAGGAGGGTGTGGGAGTTCATAATATTCAAAGTTTATTTCACATAGTTCTCTCCACCTCTCTCTACTTTCTCTCTCTAGATTTCACATATATCTCTATAGTATCCATAAAACGTTAGTGATATAAGTTAGATCTACGGTCCTACAGAGATGATGTTGTAGTGTCGGCTGATGGTTGGATTTGGGGTTAGGGTTAGGGTTAGGGTTTACGCTGTGATGGAGAGATATGAGAGTGAGAGGATGGATGAAATGAAGAAAAGGGTATAGGATTACTTTATATATGTGCAAAATAGTCATTTTACAGGAATAACGGGATTTGATGAGATATAACGGGGCATTGACTAACGGAAAACGGGTCAAGGGACGCATTTGGTCTCAAAAACCCAAACTTTGGACGCATGGCGACTATTTTTCAAACTTAGGGTGCCTGATGATGTTTTCTGGAAAGTTTAGGGACCAACGATGTATTTTTGTCTTTTCATCACAATATCTCTTTTGAATGATTCTGATTGGATGATAATCCCGAAAAAGTGGAGAAAATCCTGATAATATTACATATACAATTAATGATTGATTTTGATTGGATGGATTATATTATTACAAGATGTGGTAGTAAAACAAAACATCTTAACGACAACTCTTAGGATTATTGTTAGCAAAACCTTTTTTTTAATTAGATATTGGCATCACCTAAAATACAAGTAATACACTTTTAAAATTTTTTTTTATTTTTATAATTTTGTTTTTGTTATAAAATTGTGAAATTAAAAATAGAACAAAAAATGTAAAGTTTGATAAGTCAAAAGTATTAAAACACAAAAAATACGAAGCAGACCATAAAAGATTGTCTTGTCCTGTTAATAGTGTGTAAAACTGTCGAAAAAAATTGCGGAACAGAATCATAAAATTTGACAAGTCATAGTAAGACCCTTTCTTCATTTTTCCTTCGATCTACGATCTACAAGATTTGATGAACATACAGGTATGATGAACAACAAGATAATGATGAACTTTTATTGATGAATATTAGACCATGAATGATAAACACTTATTGATGAATATCCGACCCATGATTAATGAACATTTATACCATAATTGATGAATATTAATTGATTAACGTTCAGACCATGATTAATGAACATTCATTGATGACCTCATGAGCAGAGTATTGATGAAGATTTTCATATTAATAAACTTATATTAATAAAGATAAAAAATGATGAACATTTTGTATTGATGAACATAACTTGATAAACACGAAAAAACTATATACATTTTGTATCGATTAACGTAGATTGATAAACATAACAAACATTTTTCTGATGAACCTAACAAGTTGATTGAGCCACTGAAGAAAACAACACACAAAAAACCAAAATCACACCACTCAACATCCCCAAAAAGTACCTTCAAACTTGGCTTTTTCACAACCAAACACTCCAAATCCTACTTAGTCATCTGGTAATTCACTGATTAACTTGAAACTTACTTTTATTTTATGAACATTCTATAATTAACAATTACTTTGATGAACACTTACTTGTTGGGCGCTTATTTGATGAACAATTGTAGATAAAAAGATTACACAAGCAATCAACTTTTAACCATTAAGGGATGTTTGTTTCGGCTTATATAGCGGGCTTACGGCTTATTTGGTTCTCGGCTAATGTAAACTATTTATAAGCTTATTATTTATAAGCTTACTATTTATAAGCCATAAAATGCTTATAAAACATAAGCCTAAGCGCAAAACATAAGCTTAGACAAACACCCCCTTATTATGTGAGCTTCTATAGCTTATGAACATAATCTAAAAACCAAATAAGTCATAAGCCTGCTATATAAGCCGAACCCACCGTCAAAACAACAAAAAAACACAAAATTTTCATGGGGCATTTGATCGAACACTTGGCATGCAGCATGAAAAAACCACAAAAA
>LBNU01029085.1:2407-19584 GCA_014162995.1 Artemisia annua
AAATAGGAGAGATGATACTTTTTCAGAAGTTAGTAAAGAGGTGTAGAAATATTTATCCTTAAGGCGTGACGTGATTTACATTGCGTGAGGACACGGCAATACCTTAGTCTGGGGGATTTTGATATGTGTCTAAATTACAATATCTTTTACGCTTAGTTTACGTATGAAAAGACAGAAAATAACTAACGCAAAACGCCAAAGATATGTTGTTTTTGTGTTTGTGATCGTGCAGGAATGGATATTGCAAAAATAGCATGAAAATCAACAAAAGCCGCAAAAGAGCACAAGATTTTGGAAAAAGAGTCTAAAAGCCGAGTCAAAGAAGAAATCTACCTCATGAGAAGCCGTGAAGACGATTAATTTCTCGAAGGCTATCAAGAAAGTTCAAGAGACACTTAATCAAGCTCTTGATGAATATGAAGCAATTTAACTTTTTCTTAATTCCGGAGCAAGTGATCCACTTTTTACACTATTGAAAGATCTTTGAAGAGCTCGTCAACAACATTCCTCAAAGGTTACAAGGGATTATGATCGCGTTTTTAGAAAGTATTAGTGTTCGTATCTCTAGGTTTATCTATGGTATGACAAAAAATAGAAGATGAGGGCTAAGTGTCAAAATGTAATAAGGTAATGCCTTCCATGGGCCTCCCTAAATACTCTCCTCCCTTACTCATTTTTACTAACGTAGAAGTAGTTTTTAGCATAAATAAGGAGTAGCTTAATTTTAGAGAGGTAGAATTAGCTTTAGTTATTTGTAGTGTAAGAACTTATTTTATGCAAGCTTTTCATTTTCAAGTCTTAACTTTGCTTATTACTTAGCTTATTTCAATCTTTTACTTTAATTCTTTTCATCTTATTCTCTTTTGCTTCTCCTTGATTCATATGAGCTCACAAGTTGCACACCTTTGCATGAGACTTGTTTCGTGCCTTATTCCATGAGGTTTGAGCTTATTTTGGGTCTTGGTAGCTTGTGAAAGCCTTTTGTTTACATGTTAATGTTTAGCTTTATTTACAAGTTCTTAATCATCCTCTTTAGTTTTAATCTTTATTTTGAGTCTAAAATAGTTTTTGGAGTTAGGCAAGCCGCCTAGAAATATAAAAATCTTATTTTGGTTAATTAATTATAATAGCGTTATTTGATTTTTGGTTAGCTTAATATTGAGTCTAAATAAGTTTCATTTGGTCACTTTTAGTTTTAAGTTTTTCTTTCGTAAATTTAGAATTTATTTATTTTTTTTTGCCATGCTACGTAAAATATTTTCAAAGAAGTAAGGTTTTAGCGAATCAATGGTAAAATAGGTAATAGCGAATATGGTCTATTTCAAAAACGCGAATAAGGATCAAAATAATTGGAATAGCGAGTAGAATAAGGAATAGCGATAAGTTAAAAAAGGTAAGAAGAAGTAGCGAATAGGAAAGAAGAAGTAGCGAATAGGAAATATAAAGGTAGCGATAGGTTTTAAAAAAATAAAAAAAGGAGTAAGTTTTTTTACATTTTTGCCGAATATGATTTTTGATTTGGTGTTGCGAATATGGTTTCTGAGTTGCGGTAGCAACGATTATTGCGAGTAACAATTTATTTACACTCCATCGTTCATCGGAGTGGAGGCTTTCTTTTATTGTTTTTGTACCAGTTACTCTGTCGAATTTTTGTCAATCTTTTTTAACTTAGTTTTTTCTTTTAACTTGTTTTATTTTTCTTAGTAACTTTTCTTTTAGTTAATTAAAATAAAAACATTTTCTTTATTGCTTTCCGTGTTACATTCTTTATTTTCTTTCTTGAACTTCATTTAATGATAGTATTATTTCTTTTGTCGTCTATAGTAAGTTTCAATTAAGTTGTAGTTTAATTAAAAATCATAATCTAATATACACATAACTCACGACTTGAGTACTGATCAATTTCACCGCTACGTTGGGGACAACGATACTAGTGTCCAAGCTGCTTGCTATCCTCTACATCAGCTTGTAATAAGAAGTTTTTAATCATACTCAAGCAATTGACTGTGATTAAATTTTCTTATATACACGCATTAATTAAATAAAGATAGTTAATTGTCACACATGTTTCCTTGAATGAGGAATATGACAATTAAGTTTTATAACTCTTTCCTTTATTATTACATTTTGCGAGGACGGTGTGTAATCAAAATGGTTATATATAATATTTATATAGTATACAAGTTTAAGCAATCCAAGTTTGGATTGGATCATGTATCTAGGAGCTGAGATCATCAATTTAATTACAATATGATTTTAATTGAATTAAGATAACTCCTGAGTACATCTGACATTAAGTTGGAGCACTATGTTTTTCCTTGATATTTATATGTTGTGTAACATATTGAAGATGACGTTCCATTTAAGCTGGATATTAATCCTTATGCTTGGAATGAAACTTCACTTGGGATTTAGGGAATAGAACAAACAACCTTGGAATAAATGTTTATTTGGAATAAACATATGTGGAAATTAAGTCCAACACAAATGCAATATATCCTTGAAGCAAGTCTTAAATGGTATATTTCACTTGGAATAGTGTATTATATTGTGTATGTGACTAGTTGTTACTTTTGCACAATAGCAAGATGAGCTGACAACAACAATATCTAATTGAGAGTGTTTAGATTATTGTTAATACAAATGTTTACGAATTATAAAGCATAGTGTTGTATATGTACAATGATGCTAGAGGATAATTAATACTAGTTTATGTAGAATTTTATCAATTTTATCATTTGTGATAAATCTGCTAACTAGATATGCTCAACGAAGAGCAGTGTTGCATTACGCATTAAGAAATGTGAATACTTTAAATTTTAAGAAACTGTAATGATCACTGTCAGTATGTCGTTGACTTCTAATACCTTATGCAAGGTAGGGCGACATCTCCATACTATGACTTGCAATAGTATGAGCATATGAGACAAGACACTCATCATATATTTCAAATCCCTCACTATATGTGAAATTTGAAACTAGTATTCGGAAAGTTTACTCAGATGACTATTTAGTTTTCTTGTAAAGAAAAGTTGAGAATGTTGGAAACATTAGACTACAACTTACTAATTAGTCTCATGCATATCTGTTTTTAGTATTTGGATAATTGGGATTGAAAGACAATTTTTACTTTATGATGAATAAAGATACTTGGTATTTGTTACTCATTCATATATTAATTGTTATCCTATATTTGCATGTTTAATCCTTGAATGACTTATCATTCTAAATTTGTCCATTGTCGGTTAACAATATGGGAATATTGTTAAGTAAGGCAAATATGAGTGTTGGTTATATTCTATGAGAATGTGGATTGTTCCCGCCAAACTCATATGTATTCACAAGGGATGCATATTGGATACCCCAACTTTCGAACATTTACTTTTGGATCCTTGTCATGAGTATAATATTGAAAATGGTTTAATAAGTCATCCTTAGACTTGAGATACAAACAAGTTCTGTATGTGTGGATATCACTTCGTGATTATAGCCAAACGCTGTCCTGAAAAAGGCAGTCATAAAAGCTATTTTTCGAAGTGAATGTGAAGCAGCATCCACAACACTTGTAGTCAACAAAGTATTTGTTCCTTCACTTGATAAGTGCAGAATGATACCATGGCGCCTCTCCAGAATTAATCAGATAATTGTGTGGCCGCTCCCAAAGGATAATTTTAAGATGATTCTTAATTACATTTGGTATATCTGAATTAACTTCTATAACCAGAATCTAAATGGTTAAACTATATGGAACTAGTTTTTTTTTGGGTAAAGGGGAGTAATCCTACACCCTGGTAAATATATTAAAATCGAAACATTTAAGTACAACTGGAATGTGGCTGAAATACCACATTAACCTCAAGCTTAACAGCTTGATAAACAAAAAGCCTATAGCCTATGACATGCCAAAAGCTCATAGCAACTTCTAGAATCAAAAAAATGAACCTAGAAAAAGAACTAATCAAAACAAGCTAACCAGCTTCTGTCGTGAATGATGGATTACCATCAGTAGTGGAGTGAAGAAATAAGTTAGCCGATTCATCAAACTCGTTTACAACAAAATCTTCATCACCACCTTCATCAGTAGCCAAAGCAGCATATGGATTTGACGTTGCTATATCGCTTTCCTTAGAGGATAAACCTTTAGATTTCAACATAGATGACGATGTAGGCACATTATTCCTATTAGTAACTCCCTTTTTTGGCTCACTAGGAGTCTTCTTAGGCTCATACTTAATATTCGGTTTGATTGAGATACCATGGGCTTTACCCTTCTTCTTCTTATGATTTACCTTTTGGAAACCATCATTAAGAGGCTCTACAGGAGTAGCAACACTGGGAGTAGAGACAACAGGAGGACTAACCACTGTTTTAGGACAATGATCCTTGGTATGCCCAAAAATCTTACATGAAGAACACCTGGGAGGCCTCCATTCATACTCGACTCGAATAGTTTCTTTAGTAAACCCATCCCCTATAAGAGATGGGATACCAACAGTAATAACCTCTACAAGCTCAGCCTCAGAACAAATCTCGATTAAGCACCGAGCAAAACTACTTCTACCCCAAGAATCCTTACACATAAAGCTAGTGTACGAATCAAGCATAATAGGTTTACCAAGAAATTAAGCAATCAAGTTAATACCATCATCTTCAAATACTTGAATAGGTACATCATGTAATTTAACCCATACCGGAATACGGGTCAACTCTTCCTTACATATTCTAGTATCAATTGTCCATTTCTTGAGAATGATCGGTGATTTGCGTATCAACCACGGGCCATCTTCCAATACTGCTTCTAAACCAGCTTGAGTATCAAATTTGAAAAAGAAAAACCTTTTGCATTTAACATAATCTTTTCAATCCATATTTAGCCCAATTATTTCTAGCATAGTATTCAACCACAGGAAACACCATTCTTTTACCAATAAAGTAACTATATGGAATGAGTTAGGATCCATATCCATGGTTTAACGGTATCTGTAACAAAGGGATGATAATGGCAAGTAATACATAACCATTAAAAGCTGAGATTGTTCTTAAAAATACTTATCTCAAGTATTTCTAATTTATGACAATAAGTGCGTTGCTAGACGTTGCTATTGCTGGTATAAATGTAAGTCCGCTACTCCAACTCCCAAGTGGGAGCTGTTGGAATATGGTAGTTGAATCCGCATGTTATACGGTTAGAAATACGTGAGCCTATTGGGGGAACACACGAATACACGAAGAGTACGTTTATTATTTATTTAATATATATTACGTATGTATATTTATTAAATATATAATATGTTTCACGATATTTAGTTAACGGTTGTTGGTTTATCCGTTAGACGTTTTATATAACTAACTTATATCCGTTAAATACAAAAGAAGGACTAAAGTGTCGAAAGGTAAAACCCTCGTCCTCTCTCCAAAGTGGCTTGTTATAGGGAAGGATCTAGGAGGGGAGGAGAGTGTCAGTTTATGAAAGTTGTGGAGTTAATGGCCAAACATGGTGAACAAGTTTGTGTCTTATATATACACTCCTTTGATCTCACAACAGATAGGAATCCCTTTGTTCATTCGGATTAATTCGCAAACCTAAAGGACATGACATAAAAAGATAAAAGAAACCTATTATGTTTTCTTTTCCTTGGTCTCCCGTGTTCCACGAATCAAAAGGAAAAAAGAAACAATATAGTATGCATGGTAATGATTATCATACATATGCATAGTGGTTTTTATGCATGCAATATTAATTGCATCCACTGGTTCTTTTTCTTCTTATACATGCATCGGTAATAAATCCCTTTGCGGGTTTTGATCGTGTGATGCTAAGATCCAAGTGATCAAGAACAAGCAACGTGTTTCCTTGTTTACGTGAAGCAATACTAGCATCCTAACGTGCTCGTGTGACGTGTAGTGTGAGCAACCGTAGAGGCGTTTGTTTTAAACGCTTTAATATTCAAGAATAATCACTAATAGGTACGCTTTTATTATTCGTATTGTGTTAACCTATTTGTCATAACTAGATCCATCCGCTGCGCACTCGTAGCTAAATTGGTTACCTAAATTATTAAATCCCAATAGGCTTATCATGGTTACATGGTAATAATCTTTCCAAAAAGACCCTTGTTTTCAGTTGTGATCTTTTCAGGGGTGACAAGATGGGCGTGTAGCGTAATGAGTCAAACAGATACATAAGTTAGAATATCTATTTCTTAAAAACCTTTCGTACTGCAATAGTAATCAACAAAGTTTTAGTTATAGAAATTAGAGGGCTATATGTGTTAAAAATAAACTTTGGGCACTTTTTGACCGCCTAGTCAGTTAAACCGGTTCCCCGTTTGGTTTAGATTTTTGTTTTGAACCGCTTGTGATAAAACACAGCCCAAATAGACTCATACATAAGCATATGATATTGTTGGAATATGTGAATCATAACAATAATAGAAACACATAAACATCATCAAGCACGCAGCGGAAATAGATCAAATACGTGTAATTGTAATTAACCGAATATAAAGGAAATGCGTACCTCTTTGTGAAATTGAACAAGAACTATATAAACCCTAATTAGGATTTATGATGATCGACTATGGTGTTAATCGATTAGGGCAACACACCGTTAGCAAAAGTATGCCAAGACTTCGTTCTTGAACACATGTACTATTAGCGTTTCAATAAGAAAAGCTAGGTTCTTAATCCACGAGCAATCCAAACACAATATTTAGAAGATCGCGTAGGAACCCTAGAAGGGTGTAGTTGATCAACTAAACTAGAATATTTTGAGCTTAGGAAATCTAGTAGGAACCCTATAAGGGTGTAGTTTCATTTCTAGGCTCAAGAAGAAAGAAGAAGAAGAAGAATATGATTGCAAGTGAATCAAGGGATGAGAAACTGAATACATGAGGGCATGTATTTATATTATTCTCACCCTTGGAGCACAAGACACAAACCCTAGACCCATTAAGGGTGGGTTCGGCCGAGTATGGCCCAAGGAAGGCCCTTGGGAGCCTTCTTGTCCACTTACTTCATTTCTAGTCCTTCTTCTTTCGTCTAACGACCGTTAGGTACCGTTAAGTGTTCATTTCGTGAATTTAATAACTATTCGTAACTAATACAATAATTATTAATTAGTTGAAACTCATACGTAAAGTGTGCAATCCCGAAGTCTCGTGTTCGAGTCCGGACATATTCCTTAATTTTATCCGTTACTTTTAATATCTCCCACTCGGATATACATTAATGTAATAATGACATTAGTTAGTCTAGCATAACACGCCAATGTCCCCAGAACGATCACGAGTATGGTTTCCTGGAAAAAACCACCTTTGATGATTCATCATCATACTTATCCTTTTGATTCTAATACTTTGTTAATATGAATATGGATCGAAGTCATTCCATAATTAACTATGTGTTTCTCGTTATTTATGATCAAGCAAGATTACCAATTCATCTGAACGTATTCCAGATAGACCTTTGGCATGGCCATGCAAACATCTTGTTAATCCTACGAGTGGCCAAACAGTATTAAACTTTAAAACAAATTTGAAGGAACCAAATCCTGTATCGACTACAAGCATAACCTATGAACTTCGCATCACCTCTGAAAATAATCCTTATAACTACCAGTTACGGATAGCGTTAGACTATCTCACAGAAAATGAGCTACATCCACAGTAATTACCTGGTATCTCAAGTCTGAGGATAAATATTCATGATGACAACATCCATAAATATAATCATGCAATTGGGATTTTGTCCTATATTCAATTTATTCATTCTATTGAATATCATGTGAATTTGGCATGTCTACGCATCAATATACTTAAGTATATTATACCAAAACTCAGATTTGTCTTAGTTCAATGATACTCCCATATCATTAATTGACAACGGACCATTTAGAATAACTTATGTTATTCATGGATTAAACATGCAAATATAGGATACAATATTTATAAATGTAAATAAACATAACAAAATATTTTATTTCATTCGAATAATTATTGCTTACAATATCCTTTATCCAAATACTAACCACAGATTTACATGAAACTACTAGCTAAATGAAGTCCAATGCCATTAGCATGTTGAGTAAGCTTTTCCTTAGATAAAGCCTTCGTAAATGGATCAGCTAGATTGTTATCTGTGTGAATTTTGAGTAAATTGATTTCACCTATATCAACTTGTTCTCGAACATAGTGATATCTTCTGGGAAAATGTCTGGCGCCCTTCATAACTCCAGGTTCATTGGCGAATGTAACTGCGGCAGAATTGTCACAATACATAATAATAGGTAATTCAATTGACGGCATAATACCAAGCCCCAAGATGAATTTCCTAATCCAAATAGCTTCCATAGCAACTTCCGATGCAACAATATACTCAGCTTCTGTAACAGACATTGCAATTGTAGTCTGTTTCTTGCTCTTCCAGTCAACTGCTCCTCCCTTAATAACAAAGACATAACCCGTCTGAGACTTCGTATCATCTTTATCAGTTTCAAAGGACGCATCACAGTAACCTGTAACTTCAAGTTCTGCATCTGGATTTCCCCATACACTAGAAACATATCTATGGTATTCCTCAAATACTTAAGAATGCTTTTAACAGCGTGCCAGTGCTTTCCACCTGGATTCTGTTGATAAAGACTGGTCATATTTTGTGCAAACGCAACATCAGGTCTTGTGCATCTAATTGCATACATGATAGATCCTACTGCTAAAGCATATGGAAATTTCTTCATGAGTGCAACCTCTTTAGGTGTTAAGGCACATAGTTTGCTACTTAAGCCATGTTCTACTTGCATTGGCAAATATCCTTTCTTGGAATTTTGCATATTAAATCTCTTCAATACTTTATCAATGTAAGCACTTTGACTTAATCCAATCAACCGCTTTGATCTATCTCTGTAGATCTTGATTGCAAGGATGTATGCTGCTTCTCCTAAATCCTTCATAGAAAAACATTTTCCAAGATAGGATTTAACTTCCTTTAAACTTGGTATGTGATTTCCCAAGATTAATATGTCATCGACATACAGGATAAGGAAAATAACATTACTCCCACTAGCTTTCTGGTATACACATGGCTCATCAAGATTTTGAGTAAATCCAAAACTTTTGCTTTCTGCATCAAATCTTTTATTCCATTGATGTGATGCTTGCTTCAATCCATAAATGGATCTTTGAAGTTTGCATACACGGTTTGGAAATTCTGGATTCACAAACCCTTCAGGTTGCGCCATATAGATGTCTTCATCTAGGCGACCATTTAAGAAGGCGGTTTTGACATCCATTTGCCATATCTCATAGTCATAGAAAGCAGCTATAGCTAAGAGATTCCTAATAGCTCTAATGTCAGCTATAGGAGAAAAGGTCTCCTCATAGTCAACACCATATGTTTGTGTAAAGCCTTTAGCTACCAAACGAGCCTTATAGGTGTGTACATTGCCATCCATGTCTGTTTTTCAGCTTGTAGAGTCATTTACTTCCAACCACCTTGGCATTGGGAGGAAGGTCTACTTCTGTCCAGACTTCGTTGCCTCTCATGGATTGCATTTCCTCATTCATAGCACTCTGCCATTTTTCCTTTTCAGGACTATTCATGGCAGCCTTATAACTAGTAGGTTCATTAAGATCCCCTAGTATAGTTTCCTCACACTTCTTTTTAAGACATAGATGATCAGGTGCTTTCACAGATCTTGAAGATCTGCGAATGGGTACCACTTCAACTTCAGGTGGAGGACCTAAACTTTCAAGTTCCACAGGAAGTGAGCTAGTGTTTTCATAAGGTGATGTATCTTCATCTTATAGATCATAAACTCTCCCACTGAATTCTTGAGATATGAGATTCTTTTCCAAGAAATCTCCATACCTAGCCACAATGACTTTATTCTCTGGTGGAAAGTAAAAGTAGTAACTCATCGTTTCCTTTAGGTATCCTACGAAGATAAAATTAACAGATCTCTGTTGGAGTTTATCTGGTAAATAGTTCATATGGAGTCTTATCAACCTTCTTAGTTCACATGGAGTCTTATCAACCTTCTTAGTTGGAACCATATTCAATATGCGAATTGCAGTTTCAAGGGCATAATCCCAAAAGGATAAGGGTAGAGTTGTAAGATTAAACATTGATCGTACCATGTCTAGCAAAGTACGATTTCTCCTTTCAGATACACCATTTTGCTGTGGAGTATAAGGTGCTGTGAGTTGCTGGACTATACCACACTCAGCTAAAAAATCTTTAAACTCTTGGCTTATATATTCACCTCCTCTATCGGATCGTAGAGCCTTAATCTTCTTACCGAGTTGTAATTCTACTTCACTTTTAAAAACCTTGAATGTATTAAAGACTTCATGTTTATGTTTAAGTAAATAAACATAACCATAACGACTATAATCATCCGTGAGGGTTATGAAGTAGCTAGCACCGCGTTTTGACACATGTCTAAGTGGACCACACACATCTGTGTGTATTAATCCAAGAAGATCTGTAGCCCTTTCCACTTGATGTGAAAAAGGTTTCCTTGTCATTTTCCCAGATATGCAAGACTCGCATTTATCAAATGATTCATCATTGATCTTTTGCAAAAGCCCATCGTGTTGCAGCTTTTCCATGCGATCCTTGCCAATATGTGCAAGACGACAATGCCAAAGATAAGAGGAATCCAAGTTAGACTTGATTCTCTTATTGCTAATGCTATATATAGAATTATTTCTATTGGACACATGATCTTGCATATCAATTTCAAACACACCATTTATTGGAATTGCATTAAAGTAAAAACATTATTTAAAGAAACAGAAATTCCATTATTAATAAATGTGTGAACAAAACCATTATCCAATAACAAAGAAACTGAAACAACACCCCTAACAATAGAGGGTGCAAAATGACAATTATTCAATACTAGTATCAAACCCGAAGGTAAAACTAAATCGAAAGTCCCTATGGCTTCAACTGCTGCACGTATGCCATTCCCTACATACAAGTATCTTTCTCCATAGGCCAGCTTCCTTGCTCCTCTAAGTCCCTGCAATGTATTACAAATGTGAGTACCACATCCTGTATCATATATCCAGGAATTATTCTTACGAGGAAAAGAAAATAACTCAATCATAAAATTACCTGAAGTGCTTGCAACGTTGCCAGGCAATTTACTCTTGTTGAGGCGCAACTCTTCTAGAAACAATGGATAGTGCCGCTTCCAATGTCCAGGTGTGTTGCAGTGGTGACAAGTAGCTAAATTCCTATTGGGAGTTTCCTTCTTCTTAGGAGGAGGATTTTGCTTCTTAGGCTTCTGTTGGTAAGTGACAACTTGTTTACCCTTTCCAGTGCCTTTACCCTTGTTGTTCGCTTGTTGCGGTTTGTTGGGCTTATTTTTCTTAATAATCCTACCACCTTGTATTGCCATTACAGCAGGTGTAGGTGCCTTCTTTGACAAACCTTTTTCAAAGTCAATAAGCATTGCATGAACTTCACTTACTGTCTTCCCCTTGCAATGCATATTGTAGTTGCGTACAAACTCACTATACAAATCCTGATTAAGGGATCGTAAAATGAGGCCAATACTTACGCTTTCCACATATCCGCAGCCGAGTTGCTCCAATTGGTCCAAATAACATTTCATCTCCAATACATGGGCACTCACGGATTTTCCTACTTCCTGTTTACAACCGTGCAGAGATTCTATCAAGTCATATAATTCTGTAGCAGGTGGTTTCTCAAACATCAATTTAAGTTCATTGATCATGTCCATGGGTCCATAGTTCTCAAATTGTTTTTGCAATTGAGTGTCCATTCCAGCCAACATGAGACAAGCCACATCATTGTGCTTCTCATATTTAATGTTGTATTCTTCATGGGCTGCATTAGATGCAGTCCCTTCAGGAGCAGTAGGAAGAGGCTTACTAAGATATTCAAATCTTTTCGCCATCCTTAAAACAATTCTTAAGGATCGATACCAATCATTGAAATTTGCACCAATCAACTTGTCTCGATCAATCATTTGTTTGAACGCAGAACTCATGTTGCTCATATTAGTGTTGTTGGGTGTAGCCATTTCTACAAAAAAAAAATTCAAAAGTTTGTACTTCCGATAATAAATTTCAATAAAATTAAATTACCCTTGGTTCGTAAACATATAACCATTTAATTTACATTGAAAACTAGGATCCAAATTGACATAGGTTCATCACATCAGTTGATCTGCTAGTGATGACGGTATTCAATAAGGTACGAGTCGAGCCTCAATTGCCAATATTCAATTGCAATTCCTAGAAGTAATGGGATTTACATATTTGCCAACTGCAGTTGCAATGTAAGCATGTTTTATCCCCATCTTATGCCTTGAGTGATTAGATCCCACTATCAACTCAATTAAGTTAACCAATTTAAGAAACAGCAAACTCACATAATTTCATCACCTCAGTTGATCTGCTAGTAATGAAATCATGTAGTTTACCCTTCCATTGTAATCTAGTCAGGTTACACCCTGACGTAAATCACAACTTTAGGTGTTTCCGTTTCATTGGATGGCATATAACTTAAATTTAAGGGTAGTAAATTTGATGTGTGTAATCAAAATATATGTACAAAGATGTCATGCATTTATCTTGTAGCATATGTTATATGTCAAAAAAAAACTTTTACTCATTAGTTTCTTTATGAGCTTAAATCTCCAAAGTTTTGATTGAGGCATTGAGAACTTACAACTTTGCCTTAAGTGCTTCGTAGTTATCCTGGTTGTTGGGTAAAATAAAATTTGACTCACAGGCGAGCGTCAAGCCAGAATGGAGGCTCACTAAGGCCGCAATTTAATGCTAAGCCACCTTATACCCACTTTATAGTTTGTCAAAATTAGTCTCACCTTCTAACCACTTAATACAGTCGCGATTAATCAATCAAAAGTTCAAGATTCTTAAAACTCAAAACTTAGTTTTACCATTATTAAGTCAAATTTATAATTTTATTTTTGAAAATTACCCTTTTGCTTACTATAACACATATAAACAAATAGCAATTTAACAAAATAAATGACTTAAATAATGAACATGCATAAAATCGATTAACATGTACGCATAACATTTAATTGATTTTGTTAGGTCACCATATTAGTAAACACAAGTAATCTTATAAGAGAAATGAGATGAGAATTAGACTTGGTTGATTAATAACAATATGAAAGATGAAAGAACAAGAGTTTCCTTAAGATATGAAATTAACCAACAAATGTAATGAGATACATGATGTCCTATTTATAGGAGAGGGATAGGGCAACACTCCCTTCTTTCCTATCCTACTAGTTCGGTGGCTTTAAGTCCCATTGGACACCTTATTAGACTAAACATTAACCATACGAGTAACTAACATAATTAAGATAAAAGTGATAATTCTAGCAACCTATTACATTTACTGAAATGACCGAGACTTGACTGAATAGTTGAAAACTATGATCCTAACAATCTCCCCCTAAGGATCGGTCATGAAGGATTGTTGAAGGATATAAGTTCGTCACGGTCATCGAGGTTGCTTGACGTCTTTCTCTTTGGACTTTAACTGTTGACATTTATAGCTTTAGACGTCTTCAAAATGATTGTAGTAGAAGTGATTCATCATTCTTTGTTCTTTGTCTTTGTTGATGTGAAAATGATAGATGATGTTGTAATCCGCCATACGTCACTTTCGGTATCTCCAATGGATTCGCTCCGTTCCGACATGCTCATACATCTTTGACGGTGTTGTTGTCATGCATTCGTAGCTCTTTTGTCATTGATGTTTGAAGATTCATGATTGTTGATGTAGAATCTTTCCTATGGACTGTGATAATGCTTTGAGCTTTCCTCGGCATTGTGATGTATGTATGAGCACGTGGAAGTTGGTGTTCAAGATGGCATTTGTGCCTGAAATAAGACAGTTAGCAATAATACAACCGGTACTTACAGGTTTGAACTAGAATTCATCAACAGCATATTGTGAAGACTCCTTCTAATTCGCGCCAAGGCCGTTCCTAATCGGATACCCCCTAAGGAGCTTACACGGGCACAACTAAGTACACCCACGATTAGGTGAGTCACTGGAGATTACCCCATGACTGTAGACCATTTAAAGCCATCGTAAACACTAAGCGTAATCCACGAGTAATTACCGAAGTGACCTGCTGTCAGGGCTGTTTGATGTTGACCCTGGCAGGATTTCCATTCAATCATTCGAGAAAAACCTTAGTAAATCCCTCATGAACGTTCTAGGCAGATTGCTAAGATCTGCGAAGGACTCGATAATTTACAATTGGTGTCCATTGATGTAGAACAACCAATGTAAGATTACTAAGTGTACCTAAGAGATCTTTGATGTATCTCGTGGCTCTAGACTCAATTAGTGCAACTTATGGTTTCTTATGCGGAGATTGGGGCAGGGTCTCCTGTTTCAATATCAACCGACTCTAAGAGAAGGTCGATAGATTACAACGGTTCCCTGTGAGAATGAAACAAGTATTTTTTGAGAGATACTCGAGTGGCTAGAAGGTTAAGGTGCATGCGTCACTGGGTCCATGACGTCTTTTATCTTCAATACCGGTGTCGCCTTAGCAACAACCAGTAGCATATGAATTGAACCCGGTGTCTGCCCTAAGGTTGAATAATTTGGAGGGCTCATTTCTTTTCACCCTTTTCATAACGTTTCTTTTTAATTCTTCAACCCCTTCTTTCTCCGTTTCATTCATTACTCCTTTTTCGAATCATACCTAAGGACTTCTAAATACTAACTATTGGTGATGTCCTTGGGTAGATCCCTCCGGTTTAGGCGGATCATAGGACGGTTATTCCTAACCTTAGTCACCTTATAACTCCATGACTATACAAGTGATGCCTTTTGAAACCATTCATTTGAAAATCTCTCAAAGTGTTTGTGAATAAAAGCATTTTATAACACTTTGAGGGTTTTATTTTCTTATGAAATACTCCCCCTCCACATGTGCTTATGAATATTTTGCGGAAAATAACACATGCGGGAGAAGTTAGCACTTTAGAATTGATCCACTCTTAATAGACATGTACCCGAGGGACAAGGTTACGTTGCTTAGTTAAAGGGATGTATTGTCAGTTTTTAGTTGACAACTAGCCCTAATAACTTCCTTGAAGTTGTAAACATTCCATAAAGGAAGTTAGACCCGTCAAAGTAACGTCTAGAAAGAGTTTCTCGAAACGGTACAATCTACTCGGATAAATCCTTTCGAATACTAACGGTTTTTGTTTCGTCAATTCTTGGGTCAATTCTGAGTCGAGCTCGAGTGAGATACAGCTTTGCCACGTCATATTTTAATCATTTTCTTCTTCTCCCCCTCAAAAATAGCATATCAAATGTTGTTTTTGCAAACAATTTTGATTAAAATATGCTTTTTGAGTCTTACGAGGAGTTATCATCAAAGATTTGAGATTTTAAGAACGATGTTTTGGTACAAGTACTCCCCCTCAACTTGTGGATACTCATTGAGGTGAAATACTTGTCTTTTGAGTAGAATTGTGAAAATCTGAAAAGTTTAATAAACTCTACTCAAAAGTAAGAAGCCTTCGCTCCTTATCTTAGGATTGTAGCACTGAAGCGTACCACAGGGTCCTTTCTTTACAAGGTATGGGTTGTGCACTGTTATGTGAACACAAGCCTTAATAAATGAGAATGAATTAGAAATAATGAAAGATTATACCAAAAGCTTATGTCTGAGATGAAGTCAAGGCATTGACGTCGGTGAACTTAGCATTGGGCCTTTGAAATGTCAGGATCGGAAACGATGGACGAACCCCAATATAACTTTCCAGCCTCCAAATTTGCTCCCTCCGGTTGAGCCTTTCTTCAATGGCATGGATGAAGTTCTTTACCATTCTTCGTGTGCTAGAATTCCAACGGGTATGCTTTCCTTCTTTCACCTTGTTCAGATCATCCGTCAATCTCTCCACTAAACCATCACGAACTCGTTGCAAGGTAGCATCACAGAACTTATGAAGCTCGTCGAACCGCATGAACCGTAGCTGATGCTTTGAGTTGAGGTAAGTAACCCCGAACTTTGGTTGTTGGAGGATCATTAGCTGAGATGCGTCATGTAGTTCTTCGATCATGAGTTGTGGTTTGGTCAAGTTGAGATGATTCTGGTAGCTTTCGACACCTAACTGTAGATCTTCTACACGTTCATGGATGATCAGTTGCCTTATGTACATGAGGACGGAAGAGATGAAGTTGTACTGTGTTGACGTTGGGAAGCCCCTCATTCTTCCTTGAACTTTCTCCAGATACATATCTTCTACGTCATCTAGATAAAGATGTGGGAAATCGGCTTCACAAAACTTGTAGAGCTGTTCGTCTTGCCTCTTAACCACTATTTCCTTCATGTAGACATAATAAAACCGTTTGTCTTCCAGGATTTGCATGATTGCGACGATTCGGCCTTTGTGCTTCACATCACCGGATGTACGTTCACGTCTCTGTTGTATTCCACAATAGAGTTGCTGAAAATAGGAGCGGTTTCTTCAATGTTTGGAACCTCATAACGAGCAGCTGGTACTGAAATCCTTAATGAAGACTTGTAGCGATCTTTGGAAGCTTTGATGTCGTGTTGCAGGTAGCGGAGATCATAGTTGAAGAAGAACCGATATGGAATTCTAGGCTTGTCAGCAAAGCCTTGAAGAGGTAAAGGTTTGGTCCAGTCGGTGAAGTACGGTTCGTTGTGCTTTCCATATGCATCAAAGTTGCTTTCTGGATTAAGCCAATCAAAGGAGTCTGATAAAGTTGATGCAATGTTCTGCAAATGGTAGTCCAGCTCTATTTTGTTTCCTGATCGTGCCTTAAGAAAGTCACGAGCATCCTTGTTGATCCGCTTTAGTTCAGCTTTTGTCACCTTCTCCAGCTGAAGACCCGAAAGAATACTCTGAGCGTATTGTAAAGTGTTGCCCGGGAGTGGTTCTTCGGTTTCTAGCGGTGGATGAGCTTTGATCATTGTAGTGAGCCATTCTGATTCAGGAGCCTCAGGAGCATCTAACCATGTAAAGCGTTTGGATTGCTTCTTCTTACTCTTGGACTTTTCGGTCTGAGTTGTTGATGATTTTCCAGCTTGTGGTTCATGAGATTCAGTTTGAATGAATTCATGTTGTGGTTCCTCCTGTTGATCATCTTGCTGAAGCATGAATGGTTCTTCT